>CAIGRL010177071.1:0-31618 GCA_903798325.1 Fraxinus xanthoxyloides | reverse complement strand
AACCAAAACTAATAATTTTTTTTTGTAGAACTGAATCGAACCGCTTGATTTGGCTCGGTTAAGGTTTGGTCAGGACTTTTGTCCACCCCTAGGGGTCACCAAGTATTTTAACCTGACCTTATTTGGTTAGGCCAAGGACTCAACCTTGGGTCAGTACATCGTGACCTGGACCACCGACAAAGATCCATCCTCGAGATATCACCTCGGAGGTGATGTCCCACTGCCTTGCCCACTCCCTCTTGTCGGGGACCAATCCTAGATTCGGCCTCATAATCAACTAAGGAAATCCTAATGTCCTTCGCTCGAAAGTCTTCTTATTGTATTATGATGGAAAAAGTTAATATTTAAGAGATTAAGTCCCTATTTAGTACACATTAAAATTTTCATTTTCATTATTTTTCTCATTTTCAATCACACATTCTTTAACAAAATAATATTTTTCATCACATCAATAATTTTTCCTTCTTTTTCAACAGTCAGGGACGGATCCATGATTTTTTTGTAGGGAGGGCTGGAAGTACTTAACAAAGGCAATGTAATAAAACTTACATGTACTAAAAAAATTCATTAAAAAACATTTATTTAAGTCATTCCCGACGAAGATTTGAACCCTACACGTGTTATATAACTCTTTAGGTTTTTTCCAAATCTCATTTGCACCCGATATTTCATTAATATTTGTGAGGATAAGAGAGCTCGGATCGAATCGGTGTATCTAGACATATATGTATAGCGTTATTAACTTTCCAATCCAAATCTTCTCAATCCTCAACGGTATTATTGGAGCTTTTCACATATTTTTCGGATTTAGGGATTGTTTTC
Organism: Fraxinus xanthoxyloides; assembly: GCA_903798325.1. NCBI lineage: Eukaryota > Viridiplantae > Streptophyta > Magnoliopsida > Lamiales > Oleaceae > Fraxinus > Fraxinus xanthoxyloides. Next base: position 30,796 of record CAIGRL010177071.1, on the reverse strand, counting down.
CCTTTCAAAGCCATTTGCAACCTAGCCTGAATCAAAACATCATTGACCTGTACTTATCACATGCCAAAATCGATTCTCCCATCAAATTTCTCCACCTCGTATTTCACGCTTTCCATTTTTTCTTTTCTCCAACGCTCTATACATTTGTTGGGAATTAAGACAACTTTCATTCATTTGTCACGTACTTTATATTGTTAAGAGAAAATAACATACAAGAAAAAATATAAAAATGTGACCAAAAATTTAGGGACAATTAAAGTTTCCACCGTATAAAAATTTTGTACAATCATATAGAATTTTATTCACCCTAATTCTCAGGTATTCTAGGAAAATTCCCCAAGTTTTATCATACCCACCATTTTTTACTGTTTAAATACCCAACAAAAAAATCTTGATGCTAAGTTTAAAATTTTTCCTTACAAAGACTCTCTAGCAACTTCCATAAAAGTGAAAATTTTCAAAAATATATTTATATTAATATAAAAATTCATAGCGTTGTATGAAGACCCCGAACTTGACTTAATCAAGGACTGCCAAATTAGTTCCTTATTAAGGGCGTGTTCGGTAGATTAAAATCAGATTAAAATTAAAAATACAGTCATTATTGTTGACTTTTATTAGATGAGTGAGACCCAATAATGACTATATTTTTAATTTTAATTGAATTTTAAGCCGTACCAAACATGCCCTTAGTTTGCTTGAATTGTGATACACTTGTTTATGTTCATTCTTGATTAGCTATTTTACTAGTGTGATTCACTGCTGTTGTTATTTTAATCACTCTCAAACATGCTCTAAATTGTAACTAAGAACACGGCACTCACACGCACGCGCGGACACAAAAAAAAGGGCACTTCGAGTCAAAATCTCGATACAAGTTACTTTAATGCTTGACGATTTTCTGAACATCACATTTCTTTACACCATATTTAACTTCATATTTTATGAAAAAGAAAAAAGAAAAAATTAGTTTTGATGTTGATTGTTTTCTAATAACTTTTTCCTACTTATATCATACGGCCTGTTTGACCCCAGTTTTAGTGTAGAATATATTTTGAAATAATAGATCGATGAAGAGTGTGATTAAAAATGAAAGAATAGTTTTTGAAGCCCATAGTCTCATTTTCTTGCCTTCTCTTTGAAGTTAGACGGTTTTAGCTTTTCATCGACCAAGAAAGTCACGTGTACAACAAAAATTAATTTCTTATTGACTTGATCATGTCCAGTGGTCCACTTGACCTGCTAAATTTTCTTTGCCATGGGTCATGACCTACGAAATCTCGCACGATAAGCGTAAGAAATTTAATTCTCTGCAGAGTTAGGGGAGTTATCACGCTGAATAGCAGGCGGGTAAAGCGTTAATGTCAATATTTTGACTTTGATATAGTCTTGCTTTATTAATATTAAGCCTTGTTTGATTTTATTATTCTCAATATATATTTTTCTCCCACTCTTTTTTTAACTACACATTTTTGAATAAAATAATATTATACGTAAATATAAAAAATTTTAACCACATAATCTATATCAATTTATTATTCCAAAATACATTCTCAAAAGAAAAAAAAGGCTCAAACAAGTTCTAAATATTCTTCTAAAGAGAAAAAAAAATGAAAATAAGAGTATAGTTGCGGGGATCGCCAACCTTTTATGGTGTTTGCACTTTGGTGTCTTAACTCCTAGACACCAGAACGTAGCATTTCCATTCTTGATATTTTATTTTGCTGGGATTTGAGTAATTGATGGACGATTTTATTCTAAACTTTCAGTTAGAAGTCAAGATATTGTTCGAATGATATTATAATGTTCGTCTTATCCTCACTTGGTTTTATATTTGAATAATGCTCATTGAACAGGATTATTGATAGGGTGATAGGTGCTGCCACGTAACACCTGTTGGGGGTTTTTCTTCAAATTGTCAAATCACGTGTCGATATATGTCTTTTATATTTTTTAACTTGTCATTGAGCATGTTTGTATAATATAACTCTTTATATTTATAATGATGATTTTGGTATAATCTTTGAATGGGTGGAGAAACGACACTTTTCTCTCTTTTTTATGGCATTTTGAATGTACATATATCAAATACATTCATTTAGGGTATGTTTGAGCACATTATTTGGAAGAGTGTATTTTCGGAATAGTAGATTGATGAAGAATGTGTGGTTGAAAAAGAGAGAAAAGTTATTGATGTGATGAAAATATTATTTTATTGAAAAATACATTGTTAAAAATGAGTAAAATAATGAGAATAAAAATTTTAATGTGTAATATCACATTAATAAGTAAATTATTCTTTAAAATATAAATTTAATTTATAACCATGCATAAGATACAATAATAAAAAAACCTCGTTTTACTTCATTAAACCATGCATCATTTGCACTTCAATTAATGTTCCTATCTTCGAACTTCATTTACACCTCAGTTTTTCACAAAATTCATTGCAAAATGGAGATTTTTATAGATATTTGTAAAATCAACACGTTTTTGGTTCGTTATTCGTTCCACACTGCATTCATCAACTAGGGGATACATATACAGTCAAATGAGTATTTTTCTCTTTTGATATCGAGTAAAAATAGATTTTAATGTGACTTTTTTCACGTTGTTTAAATCATTAATTCAATATACATAATTCTATAATTTTCACATGTTTATAAAATTGTCAATCGATTTTTTTTTACGTATTATTTTCGATCATCAAACTATCTTGTGAACAAATTTAAACAAAAATCTTACAAAAAAAAAAAAAAAAGTAAGAAGATAAACGTAAATAATTAATAAAACCACTTCCCAACTTCGACGTTTGTTAATTGTTTTGGAGCCCTAACTCAACTCTCATTACATCTGGACCTTACACGTGTCATCAAAACCGACCCTTCAGTATTATGATGGCGGTGATTCACATAATAAAATTTTCCTTCTTTGCTTTAAAAGGCCTCCCTTATTGAATTATTTATTTTCTTTACTCTGTTTCTTTCATCCTCATCATCTATTTGAGAATATATACACAATACGTACGTGCGGTATATACATATATGCGTTTATATATTATGTATTAATTTGATGAGGAAATTATCAGCTACTATTCGATGCAAAATCACGAAATTCCTTGAATTTTATTAACCCTGGCTGGATCAATAACTCAATCTCCACGTTTAGGTACCTAAAATTTGAATGACTCCTCTGTTTTTATATTCGAGTCAATTCATTAATCAGGGAAAAGTTTGACAGTTTGTTTTGATTGTTAGTCGATTTAGTTTCTGTTTTAGCTTTGAATAATTGTGTTTTTGTTTCAATATTTATCTTTTAATTTTTATTTATTTTTATTATTTCTTTGGTTGGTACCGATTATTATTTCTACTTAATTTTGGTTGATTTTTCCGTGTTATTGCAAACTAAAGTTTCATCTTTAATTGAGTTATTCACGTATTCAGTTTGGTTTCTGAACTGAAATTTTGTTTTTTTCTATTCTTGTTTATGTTGAGATGATAGTTTTCTTTCTTGGTCTTTAATTATAATTAACAAATTCTGGTAATTTGTTTGTTTAACTATTGTATGATCAGTTAGTTCTTTTATTCACGATTTTTTGTCGTGAAAATGGATATCTATAAATGAAAGGTGTTTTTACTCTATACAGGAGTGTATAAGAATGGAAAATCGAGGTCAAAAAAGAACTGAAGCGGTAGATGAATGGCCGGCTGATAAGCGAGCTTGCAGTTCATCTGAATTTAGGCCTAGTACCTCAAACTCCTCAGCCCAAACGCCAATGAGCTCATCCCACGATGCTGACATGGACACATCATCATCAACTTCTGGGTCAACTCGATCCGAAGGTGATGGCGAGAAGGACTCCATGTATGGTTCTTGTGATTCCGATAGCAGCATCCGCGACTACTATAGAAGGCGATCATGGGGTGATCAAAGCAAATTTAAGAATGTGTTGTCAAGATTGAGTGAGGAGGTGGAGGAATCTGGGCAGCTGGCTGCTCTCACTGAGCTTTGTGAATTGTTGTCGTTTGCTACTGATAGTTCATTATCTAGCTTAATGGCGGACTCGTTTTCTCCTATACTTGTGAAGTTGGCTAGGCAAGACAGCAATCCTGATATAATGCTCTTGACAACAAGGGCAATAACTTATTTGTGTGATGTTAATCCTCGGTCCTCAGGTTTTCTCGTTAGACATAATGCAGTTCCTGTCCTTTGTCAAAAACTAATGGTGATTGAATACTTGGACGTTGCCGAGCAAGTATGTTGCTGAAACTTTGTCCATGTGTCTTTTATTGTACATTGTATGGGATTGAATTCTGGTTAACAAATTTAACTTTTGATTGTTGTTTTTTTACCTAATCTAGTGTTTGCAAGCATTAGAGAAAATTTCTCATGAACAACCCCTTGCTTGCTTGCAATCTGGTGCAGTCATGGCTGTTCTAAATTATATTGATTTCTTTTCCACAAGTATGCAGGTATTTGCATATATCATATCTGGTCACTACAATAGATATGGCGTGCATTTATATGGTGTTATGATGTTTGATACTCACACCCAGTCGCCTTTTTCCCCTTTTTTATTTAGAGGGTCGCGCTTTCAACCGTGGTTAATATATGTAAGAAACCAACTTCTGAGTCTCTTTCACCTTTCATGGAGGCCATTCCTATTTTGTGTAATCTTCTTCAGTACGAGGACAAACAGGTATTTTTCGTATAGAGGACCTTTGAATAACTTCTATCAATAAAAGCTTTTTTGTTAACATCATCTGACCGTCATGGTCATCTGTACATTTTCTTTCAGCTAGTTGAAAGTGTGGTCACTTGCTTGATTAAGATAGGGGAACAAGTTTGTCATTCATCAGATATGCTGGATGAAGTTTGTCGACACGGGCTGATTCAGCAAGCTTTGCATCTCATAGACTTGAATAGTCGCACTACCCTTGGTCAACCAATATATGTTGTAAGCTGATCTTTATTTCTATCTCCATCAAAGTTTGAAGCATCTGGCCAGTCTCAGAGAATGTGGTTTCGGTATAAGGTGTATGTTTCAATGATTTTTTTCAGGGTTTGATGGGATTACTTGTCAAGTTGGCTTCGGGCTCTGCTGTTGCTTTCAGGACACTTCTTGAGCTTAATATAAGCAGCATTATAAAGGACATTCTATCCACATATGACCTCTCTCACCATGGATTGCTGTCTACTTCTGTAGTGGATGGTCATTGCAGTCAGGTCACTGGTCCTATCACTCTCTTACATGAACCCACACAATCCCCCAGCAACACAGAGCACTCATTCTCCCGTACTCATGCACTAATGCATACAAAATATTTTCTTCAATTTGATCTAGAAATTTATATTTCTTAGGTGTAGCAGGACATAATATCTTCCTTTTTTGGGTCTCTTTAGATAAAAATGCCAGTAAAATTTTGTGTTGCACTCTAGTAGTTTTCAAGTGGACTTTCAAGCAGAAAATAGCTTTAAGAATATAAGTTATGATTTGAAGGAGTTGAATATTTGAGGAAAGTTGATGTTGAGCCATCATCTCCTATAAACTGAAAGTTCCAACAATGTGTAGAGTTTTAAGACCAATGGATCGGATGTTCTTAATTTTTACAGAGAATTATTTGTTCGAAATATTGAAGCTTCTGCGTTTACTGCATGAGGTACAATATAATCTGATAGGCGTTTACTGCATGAGGTACAATATAATCTGATAGGTGGAATGTACAATTTGTTAATCACACAAACAGACATTTTTTTTTAATCTTATGTTCATGCCTGTAGCTATTTTGCTTTAGTTTCTTTCTCAAGAAATTATAGAATATAGATCCACACACAAATAACATTTGAATCATTTGTCACTGTAAGCATGTAAATCTTCCTGCTGGTTTCCTCCTCAGATGCATGGAGTATTGAAGTTGTTGAATGAGCTTCTCCCCACAATAACCAGAGAACAGGATATTGAAGTTCAACTATCGTTAGACAAGGAAGCTTTTCTTATGGAGCGACCTGATATAGTTGAGAAGTTTGGAATTGATTTGCTTCCTGTTTTGATTCAGGTTAGTTTTCTGGCACATGCTTCTTTAACTGTTTTTCATTTCCTTCCCTTTCCTTAACAGTTATTATTTGTTCATGTCATCCTCGAGTAGGTGTTGCATTCTGGTGTGGATATGTATATATGTTATGGTTGTCTATCTATAATCAGCAAGTTAGTTTCTTTGAGCAAATCTGACGTCCTTCTTACTCTACTGCAAACTGCCAACTTTTCAAGGTGAAAGGAGGTTTTTCTTCTTCACAATGTAGTCAGCTGCGGATTAGTTTCTCTTTCTAAATGCTTGCAATTGCTTGTGTGTCATGACAGCTTTTTGGCTGGAGTTTTTACGAGGAAGGATCCTCACGTGATCCTTTTAGCCCTTCAGATTGTCGATACAGTTCTGCTGAAGCTCCCTCATGTTTTCTTGAAAGCCTTTACCAAGGAAGGTGTCCTTTTCACCATTTATGGTCTATTTTCACCAGACAAGTGTTCGCAGTTCAAGTCTTCAGTGTTTGATGGAAGGAGGTTTGCGAAAGATGAAAGTGAAAAATCTGCTCCACCTGATGTCCAAAGGTGTCCATGTTTTACTTTTGATGCTGGTCATTCTTCGAAGTCTCCTGAAACAGGTTCTTGCAAGCTTGAGAAAGATGCTGTTCAAAATCTTGCAAAGCATGTATGGAACAATCACTTTTCAGTGGAATCACCAAACCCAGAGAAAGTAGTCACCAATATTCTTCAGAAGCTCAGGTCCTTATCAACTGCATTAACAGCCATGTTAAGTAAAACTGTGAATGATGTAGCTCCCACACAAGAGGAAGATGAAATATACAATTTACTACATCAAATTATGTTAGATCTCAATGGTAAAGATCCCATTTCCACTTTTGAGTTTGTTGAGAGTGGAATCGTGAAGGCGCTAGTTAATTACCTAACAAATGGCCAGCATCTGGGGGGTAAGGCAGATAATGGTGCAGTTGATCAACTGTGTCTTATAGAAAAAAGATGTGAGGTGTTTGGAAGATTATTGTTGTCCTTCTCTGACCCATCTTTGGAGGAAGTCCCACTTTTGACACTAGTGCGAAGATTACAAAGTGCACTATCTTCTAGTGAAAGTTTCCCTGTCGTCTTGAACCATACGGCTAGACTGAGGAACTCATATGCTACTGTTCCATATGGGCGTTGCACTTCATACCCATGTCTCAAAATACAGTTTGTGAAAGAAGAAGGGGACATTGGTCTGTGTGATTATGCTGAAAGTGTTTTGAATGTTGACCCCTTTGTACCTTTGGATGCTATTGAAGGATATTTGTGGTCGAAGCTGAATCCTAGGAAAACAGAGGATTTAAAATCCAGATCTCGTGCTTTGAGAGAGAAAGGAAGCTCAAGTTCTCATTCTCTGCCTGATTCACCGTTGTCTTCACCTGAAGGAACATCCAGTTTTGAACTGAGAACTGTAGGCACAGGAGATTTAACTGATTTTCATACAGTGAGTTGATTTCTTCTTTTGATTATCTCTAGTATATGCAGGCTTATTCCTTAGATATGCCGCTTATCAGTTGATTCCTCCCCCTTACTCCTTTTGTATTGCTAGCCACTTGACAAATTGTTTTATGTTTATTATTGCCTATTGAATTCCCTTTTCCCCTCAACTGTCTGTTCATATTAATCCGGTGGCCTTTTCTCCTTTTTTTCTCTTGCCTTAAAATATTACCTTACTTTGTTTCAATTTTGATTTTGTACAAGGAACCTGTAGAGAAAGAACAGCATCGTCCTCTTGAAGAGGATGGGAGTACAAATACAGATCATCCAGGACAGTTTGATAAAGAAGATGTTTCACCGAAGTTGTTATTCTACTTAGAAGGGAAGCAACTGGACCGCACATTGTCACTGTATCAATCGATACTCAAACGACAACTTGAAGTGGAACTTGATAACATCACAAGTGCAAAATTGTGGAATCATGTATATAAAATAACTTATAGAAGAGCTGTTAAATCCAAAAATAGTTATGATGAACATCATCATAATGTGGCTCAATCTTCTTTGTCTAAAAGAGTCTCAGTCTGTAATTGCACTCCGTTTTTCTCTGGCATGCTTGTTCCAGAAGTTGATGTGGAGAGATCCAGTGCGGCTTGTGATGTATTGTCCCTTCTCAAAAGTTTGGAAGGAATAAACAGGTTCAGGTTTCATCTGATGTGTTGTGAAAGAATATTGGCTTTTTCTGAAGGAAGAACTGATAACTTGGATACGTTAAATGTAGCAGTTCATGGCGTATCCCAAAATGAATTTGTGAACAGTAAGTTGACAGAAAAACTAGAACAGCAGATTCGGGATCCTATGGCTGTCTCTGTTGGTGGCATGCCATCATGGTGTACACAATTAATGACTTGGTATCCCTTTTTATTTGGTTTTGAAGCAAGATGCAAGTATTTCCGTCTGGCAGCATTAGGTCAATCGCCAATTCACACTCAATCAATGTCTCATAGTAACACGAGAGTTTCAAGTGGTAGGCAGCATAATAATGGAAACTTTCCTCGTAAGAAGTTTTTAGTTCATCGGGATAAGATCCTGGACTCTGCTGCCAAGATGATGGACCTTTATGCCCATCAAAAGGTTGTCCTGGAGGTGGAATATAACGAAGAGGTGGGTACTGGTCTTGGTCCAACATTGGAATTCTATACAATGGTTTGTCACGAGTTTCAGAAAAGTGGCTTGGGTATGTGGAGAGATGACCACATTTCACTTGAATGCATGAAAAGCTCGGAGGCTGAGGATTCTAAATTTTTGGTGTCTCGTTTTGGACTGTTCCCTCGTCCTTGGTCACCTTCATCAAGTATGTCAAGCGGCATAGAGTTTTCAGAAGTGATTAAAAAATTTGTTCTTTTGGGTCAGATTGTTGCAAAAGCTCTTCAAGATGGAAGGGTTTTAGATCTTCCCTTCTCGAAGGCATTCCATAAACTCATTCTGGGGAAGGTACGAGGCCTTTGTCATTGACTGGGTGGTCTTTTGTTATTTTTTGCTATCTGTATTCCCATTTTATTGCACACATTATGTCTTGTGCAGGAACTTACAATGTATGACATCCAGTTGTTTGATCCCGGATTGGGTAGGGCTCTCTTAGAGTTTTGTGCTCTTGTTGAAAGGAAAGGGTATTTAGAATCTCTATGTGAAGAAAAGTCGTGTGAGCTTGATATGTGCTTCCGCAACACAAGAATTGAGGATCTTTGCCTTGACTTTACCCTTCCTGGATATCCAGATTATGCTCTCTTCTCTGCATCTGATTTAAAAATGGTTAGCTTTTGGCAATCTCTCCACCTATTCATTTCTGAGATTTTTAGATATAATATTCACGGATTTGAATCATTCTATTTGCACTGACATTGCTAGGTAAATCTGTATAATTTAGAAGAGTATGTCTCATTTATCGTAGATGCAACGGTAAAATCTGGAATCTCTAGACAAGTGGAAGCATTCATGTCAGGTTTTGATCAGGTTAGCGCCATCCCTAGTCTTTTACCTCAATCTCTTCAATCTGCTTTCTTCTGGAAAAGATGAGGGTTGTCACTGATTGCTAGGGAGCTATCTTTTTTAAACACGAATGTTTTCGGGGCCTTTTGTGTATATGCACAAAGCTTGTTCTGACCCTCTACTGGATGTCTTGGTCTGGTACATAAAAGACTTGAGCATTTGCATCAAGAAGCAGAATTCAAGAATTAAAAAAAAAAAATGGAAGTGTATTTTACAGAGATTTATTTGAACATTTTCAGAACTAAAATAAGCAAGATTCAAATATTTATTACTTGTATTATGTGTGTGATTGTCCTGTTTATGATAATTTTATGGCATTTTTTATGAGTTTTACTCATCCTTCATCGAATGAGCTTTCTTAGGAGTAAGATTTTTTCATTGCTTTACAGATGATATTTGACAGCCTTTCAGGAAGTTCAAAATTTTTGTTGTGTTCCATATATTGCACCATACTGCTCTCTTATGTCTGTTCTATTGTTTCCGTCATTAATCATATTGAAAAGGCCGTCTTTGTTTCTGTCCGTTTACTGTTCATTTCAGGTATTCCCTATAAGACATCTAGAGATTTTCACTGAAGACGAATTAGAGTGCTTGCTATGTGGAGAACATGAACTGTGGAATGTATGTTTTTTCACAATGTAAACAAATGTACGATTTCATCTGGCATGCAATAAAGATTTTCTTGTTTCTTTTTCCTCCTGGATACAGTCAAGTGCACTTTTTGATCACATCAAATTCGATCATGGATACACAGTTAGCAGTCCCCCAGTTGTAAACGTTAGTATTCATTCTATTGATTGTTCTTGATTTAGACCTTGATAATTTTTATATTCAACTAATGGCAATCTTCTTAACTTCCAGTTACTGGAAATCATGCGACAGTTTGATAATAAACAGCAAAGAGCATTCTTGCAGTTTGTGACTGGAGCACCCCGGCTTCCAACAGGGGGTTTGGCTTCTCTTAACCCTAAATTGACAATTGTTCGAAAGGTCAGTGTTGTTATGCCTTTTGTTTTCAATTATCTTGATTTTTATATTTTGTGGACCGTGAAAGGAATTTTATTTTTTATGGTTTTTGACAGCATTGCAGCAAACGGGTAGATGATGACCTCCCAAGCGTAATGACCTGTGCAAATTATCTGAAGCTTCCACCTTACTCTTCAAAAGTTGGCCCGTTTCTTTTTCTTCACTTCCTTAAGTAATGTTTCTTATCTGTACTCGTGGAGTTGAGAATTTTTTAATAAATTTCGTGTATTAATTTTGCAGGAGATTATGAAAGAGAAGCTCTTGTATGCCATAACGGAAGGACAAGGTTCATTCCACCTTTCCTGATCTCCTATATCTATGGCCGGAGCGGTACATAACATGTAAATATGAAATTATCAGGTTACTTGTGGGTGTACATAAATGTGACTACAGTTTAGGCAGTTGGTTGTGGTGGTGGTCTTAAGGAACTTAATGAGTCGAGATGAGATGAAACTTTGCTGCACTAACTCTAGTTAGCAGAAGTTGTAAATATACATCTTTGGGTAAATATTAATGGGATCAGTTGTGAAGGTGAATTCTATATGGCATTGAGCTTTCTACCTTTGTTTCTATGTACAAAGAACTGTATTCTTTGTGCAGATAGATTGTTTTTAGAATATAAAACATTTGGTCATTGTGCTAGCAGATAGATATAAATTAAACTATATATTTATTGGGGAGAATAATGCTATATGTATAAGGTAGGATAATCCCCATGTGATGTGAAATAATCAGATCAATTAAATGTGTGTGAAAATATCTGGCTGATGAAAGACTAGTAAATGACTTTCAGTAGTTACTGTCTAGGAAATAATCGACTTTCATTTTCAAATGGGCCCCTGAAATGAGGAGAAAGTTGTATGGTACGCGAAACAAGATTTAGCAGATCAATTATGTTACATGTACATTATTTTTCACTTTGTTATGTGATAATATATCATTGGACAATTTAAATTTTACACTTAATATCAACGTGTACAAATGATTCTTTTTTTATTAGATTTTATTAGATTGTAGTTAAGGATTTCATTTATTATAACAATACAGCCATGAGTATAGGAGAATTTTAACAGAATGTGTATCGATGCTGACGTGGTAAAATGTGATTGAATTGTTTTATTTTTTTTTCATCTTCCAATGATGTCATGCCATGTGTTGTTTGTAAGGATTTTTGGTCAAGAAGTTATGTACTTGTGACATTATTGTTATTTTAATTTTGAAAGCTAGGTACAAATTAGCACTGATGGTAATTGGTAATTTCAATCTCATGAAAGGAAGTTAAAAACGGAATCGTGATCTCAAGTATTTTTCGTCATGCTGTGAGAAGTATTAATATGTTTTCTTTAGATTAGTCAGAAATATAGTAAACGTGTCTCAGGGCATTTTCAAGAGATTATCTATTTTGAAAGTGTATATTTTGCAAGTCAAAAAGTATTTATAAATTTAGGGAGTAAATTTTTTTAAATACTCCACGTTTCTTATATTTAGCATTTAATTATACTATTTTCAAAAAGAATATTTATTATTTTTTCATATATTTTATTTCCACTAACTTATCTCAAAAGAATTATATTGTTTTTCTCTATTGAAAATTGAAATACTTTAAATGTATTTAATTATATAGACGGTTTGGAGAGTCAAATCGACTCTCTATTCTAAAATGTTAAAATAACCATTGCTATATATATATATATATTTCACTCATTTTCGATCAAATATTTTCAAAATAAAATATTCTATATGTAAACTCATAATTTTTTTCTACATTTTAATTATAAATTCTTCAAGAAATCAATATTTCAAAATTCATTATTCTGAAAAAATTATTTTTAGTGGCTGTCAAGTATAGACTTATAAGAACATTTTATATTTAAAGAGTCCCGTCGGAATTCCATGTACACGTAGCAGCTCTCAAGTCTCAACTGGAAAAGTAAGACGAGGAAAATAAAGAATAATGCAAACTTCAAAAAAGCAAAAGTGCAGCGACCACCCAATCATTGATGCCAAACAAGAGGGCAGAATTTATGGCCGACGTAGTACTTTCCCTCTCCACCCAAATCAAAAACCACTTCCTCTGAAAATATCTCTTATCACTTCCCCAAACCCCTCGCTGTCCAAAATTTGAACAAAACCATATTTCCAGCCATTTCCCTTAACCCAAATGGACAAGCCATGAACACTAAACCACCACCACCTGCATCATTATCACCATCTACATCTACCCCATTTCCATTAACTCACAGTCTTACTCTTTATTGGATTTCACCGCCACCTTCCACCACTACCCTTTTCGCTTCCATCGCCACCACCTCCTCTAAACCTCCTTTATTTCGGGTTCAAACCAGCCCCTCCAACACCTCTCTTACAACAACCACCAGCAAGCAAAAGTTATCCAATTCCCAAGAGCAAATACTCCTCACTCTTCTTCAACAAAGGAAAACTGAGGAGGCTTGGCTAGTGTACACACAATATGCAGACCTCCCGGGTCCCACCTGCCTTAGCCGTTTGGTCTCACAATTATCCTATCAAAATACCAACGAGGGACTCACCAGGGCTCAGTCCATCATCCAACGTCTCCGCCAGGAGCGGCAGCTCCACCGCCTGGATGCTAATTCCCTCGGCCTCCTCGCGGTGGCTGCCGCCAAAGGCGGGCATACCCTCTACGCCACCTCCATCATCAAGTCCATGCTTAAGTCAGGGTATCTACCCCATGTTAAGTCATGGAGTGCTGTAATAAGCCGCCTTGCCGGTTCTGGCGATGATGGCCCCGTTGAAGCCATAAAACTATTCAATTCGGTGACCAGAAGGGTCCGCAGATTTTCTGATTCCGAGATGGTTAAGGACTCGAGGCCAGACACAGGTGCTTATAATGCCGTGCTCAATGCTTGTGCCAATCTTGGCGACACCAAGAAATTTCTGCAACTGTTTGACGAAATGCCAGAGTTTGGATGTGAACCAGATTCTTTGACATATAATGTCATGATCAAGCTCTGTGCTAGAGTCGAAAGAAAATATTTGCTCGTTTTTGTCTTGGAGAGGATAATAGAAAAGGGGATACCTTTATGTATGACAACATTGCATTCTCTTGTTGCAGCATATGTAGGTTTTGGTGATTTGGAGATTGCGGAGCAAATGATTCAGGCAATGAGTGAAGGGAAGAAAGACATTTGCAGGATTCTAAGAGAGTCGAATTTTGAAGATCAGTATGAAGATGGTGGATCTGGGAAATTGGGAAATGAGAGTGATGTGTTTGAGAAATTACTTCCCAATTCGGTTGATCCTAGTAATAGTGAACCTCCAGAGTTACCTAAAGTGTTTGCACCTGACTCTAGAATTTACACAACCTTAATGAAAGGTTATATGAAAGTGGGACGTGTTACTGACATGGTAAGGATGCTTGAAGCCATGAGGCATCAAGAAGATAGAACTGGCCATCCGGACCATGTTACTTACACAACAGTTATTTCTGCATTCGTGAAGACTGGGTCGATGGATAAAGCAAGACAAGTGCTAGCTGAGATGGCCAGAATTCGCGTGCCTGCTAATTTAATTACCTATAATATTCTCCTGAAAGGGTACTGTCAGCAGTTGCAGATTGATAAGGCAGAGGAGTTGATTCGAGAGATGATTTGTGATGCAGGGATAGAACCTGATGTGGTTTCTTATAACACATTGATCGATGGATGTATACTGGTCGATGACAGTGCTGGTGCCCTTGCCTACTTCAATGAGATGCGGAAAAGAGGTATTGTGCCTACGAAAATCAGTTACACCACCTTGATGAAAGCTTTTGCATTGTCTGGTCAACCAAAGCTAGCTAACAAGGTCTTCGATGAAATGCTTAATGATCCTCGAGTGAAAGTTGATTTAGTTGCATGGAACATGTTGGTGGAAGGATATTGTAAACTGGGACTGATTGATGAAGCTAAAAGTATAATCCAGAGGATGAAAGATACCAGCTTCTATCCAAATGTGGCCACGTATGGAAGTCTTGCCAACGGGATTGCATTGGCTAGAAAGCCTGGAGAAGCCCTTCTTCTCTGGAATGAAATAAAGGAGAGGTGTGGAATGGAAAAGGAAGGAGAGGAGTCTAATTCTTCTTCAGTTCCCCCACCTTTGATACCCGATGAAGGACTCTTGGATACTCTAGCTGATATTTGTGTAAGGGCAGCTTTCTTTAGGAAAGCTTTGGAGATTGTTGCTTGCATGGAAGAGCACGGAATACCTCCAAATAAGACCAAGTACAAGAGAATCTATGTGGAAATGCATTCGAGGATGTTTACAAGCAAGCACGCCTCGAGAGCTAGACAGGACAAAAGAAGGGAAAGGAAAAGAGCAGCAGAGGCTTTCAAGTTTTGGTTGGGATTGCCTAATTCTTATTATGGAAGTGAGTGGAGGCTTGACCCAGAATATGAAGATGAACATGATACCTGAGTCTGCTTGATAATCGAATCTACACTACAATACTTTTTATTTAGGAGTAGTTGAAAATATTCAAGGAGAAAACTTCATTGTATCATACTACTTGTAAAGGCTGAATTGCTCAGCAACATCTATTTTTGGATCCTAAGTCATTGATACATTTTCCATGGCATCGTAGGAAGTGTGTTAGATAATAAGATTAGGAGAGTGCTACATGTACCAAATTTTTTACATAAAGTTCTACATAATTGCCAAGTGACGCCTCCCAATAGGGGGGGCGCATGTGGACTCAGGCACCCCTCCAATAGGGGGCTACTACTTGACAATTATGTAAAAAGTTATGTACATAAAGCTTTTTCCATAAGATTATGATACTAAGACAATAAAATAAGCCCGGTTGTCGATAAGTTAGGGTCAACAACATGAAGTCATGAATGTTAATTTCTAATATTTAATCGAGCTAACTAATAAGATCAATATAAAAGAAAATGGAAATGTAGAAATCATAATAAATTTCATCACCATGAACTAAGCATTAATCATTAAGATAATATTTACAAATAAAATAAGATTGATTATGCAAATCTATTAATTTGGCTCGTTTAAACCCTTACAAATTACAAGCAGGATCACCAGTCATGGGAAGTAAGATTGATGTTCTGCAAGAATATTGCAACTTGAGGAAGGCCACGCCTGGGAAGCAGCAGAATCAAACAATTAAATAAGCCATGGAAAAACAAACTGCCAAAGACAACGAAGAGGATTTCTACGCTCCAAAGATGGTTTCTTTGGCCCTTATTACCATGGCTTGCCAGAACTTGGCATGGCAGAAGAATTCAAGCATGAAGTTCTTACAATGTTTGTTTCAAACAGCGGCAAAGACAAACAATTCTTCTACTGCGAGATCTTTAAAGTGATCGACCAGATTAGAAATTGTTATGTTGGAGTTTATTGAGATGCATATGATGATGGAGCACTAGCAGAAATGATGCTTCATTTGCAATCCTTTGCATATATTACCTTGCTACTGGCATTAATAAAACAAACCGAGGAGTTGAAGTTGCCCATAAAATGTGAAGGATTTGAACTTCATATTCTTAAAACAATATGCACTAGGTTTGAGGTGGATGCCTTTTGCTTTGAGATCGGCGACTGAACGCAATTGACGATTGTATCCCCAAATATAATTGGATTTTCTTTCGTCCACGGACACCAGGCTCAACAAATTCTTCTACTGCATTAATATCCAATTCTTTGACAAATAGTGGATGATAAGCACCGAGAAGGTGAAGTGATCGCATGTAATCTTCTCCAGGAATTCTTGTTACCCTGCCATCTGGAAAAAACAGCGACTTGAGAATTTAGAAATGAACTCCAGCGCTTCTTCTTTGTTGCCATATATTAAATTAATCAAGAACTTAATAACCCAGAGTGGAATTTGATTCTCAAGTAAAAATATATCCTGGAAAGCAAATATCAAATACAGCGGTTCCAAAATGTTGACAGAGGTGCCTTTATTTTCTTCATCTCCCAAGGCTTTCTTCATAAGATATATAGCGAAAGATGCATCTAGAAGCATCATTTCTGCTAGTGCTCCATCATCATATGCATCTCTAGAAACTCCAACATAACAATTTCTAATCTGGTCGATCACTTTAAAGATCTCGCAGTAGAAGAATTATTTGTCTTTGCCGCTGCTTGAAACAAACATTTTAAGAACTTCATGCTTGAATTCTTCTGCCATGCCACAAGTTATGGCAAGCTATGGTAATAAGGGCCAAAGGAAACCATCTTTGGAGCGTAGTAATCCTCTTCGTTCTGTTTCTTGACAATTTGCAGGCATCCATCTTCGACAGCATAGACATGATAGGCAAAAGACCGCGATTAGCTACTTCTGAAACCATTGAAAGAGCATTAACAATTTGAGAATAGATGGACATCTATGTCATCCATGTAACTGGCCGTCCCAAGAGTTCTAGGGACTAGGATCATCATGAGCTTCCTGGTCGTGTAAATGTTCTGGTCCTTGCATCACACCAAGGGCCATATCTGATCTAATGCAAACAACATAATCACATGAGCAACCGGTAAGTAGTATCTCGTGGTTTTTTTAAGTTTGCTATCCAAAAAGTGAGCAATAAAATATTCACGTCCCTTAGAATACTCAATTAGCCCTTGTGGTACATATCGAGGTAACCAGTTAAGGAAAAAGTGATAGCAAGGAAATAACTTTCTACCAGATACCGATTTGAACGAATGACAAGATGAGAATAGTATAACTACTTCACACAACAAACGTTGTCCTTTAGCAACTTATTTCTTACAAGACAAACTTACCATAGCATCTTGCGTGCTTATTTATTCTCTTAAGTCCACTCTAGCTCAAGCTTCTGCCAATCTCACTAAGCTCTTTTACTGCCTTGCTGTTATTGGTATGCCATCAACAGAAGCGTTATGGTCTCTTAGTCGGAAGTAAAATTCTGCAGGATTTCTGAAAGAAAAACAAATTGTATATTAAATTTCACCATATCCAACAAAAAGTTTGACATTCTAGAAAGAGCATCAAATCACCTTGCAAAGACATTTGTTCTTGCATAAGCAGTGTATTTACATATAAGAGGACCAGGTAGCGGAACAAAATCACTGTCCTTTTTTGGATCAACACTCAACCTTGCAACTAGAGAACCACATTGTACATTCATATCTATGCCTCTGAAGTCCTGAGATTCTGCAAGTTGGAAAATAAATATCAGTCAAAAAGAAAACTGTGGTAAATTACAATTTAAACAAGTTTAGTAAATCACCTGCACATAACTTCTCCAGTGCTGGGGATTGTTGCCCATTACCAGAATGGAGCTGCAAAAATAAATCATCATTTTCAAAATTTTATTCGAATATGGTGATCCATAACATCCAGAAGGTTCATCCTTCGGTACATGCATGCCATGTTACCTCCCATTCTCAGCAGACTGAGGGATGTTACATGGCAAAAAGATAAGGTAAAGAACGAGAGTCTTTACGCCAATCAGGTGTGAAGTCAACCAAATTCTAAAGGTCTTAAAATTGTTGTGAGAAAGTTCCTTAAAAATCCTTGACTAGTGGAAATAAATGGAAGAACAGAAACTATAACGGTTGGCACTGGACTACTGGAGAGCATGTGTGAGCAGAGCTAAGCTTCATTTTGTTGACGAAACACATTGCTGCTAGAATTCATTTACTAGATGATGATGTTAGCTTTTCAACGAACTTATCAGCGTATTTGGATATCCCTTTGATAAGCATGCCAAGAATTATTTGTGATATACTTGCTGGAGCAGTCTACTAGAGATGTCATGTCAGCCAGTATTTTAGTTGTAATAAGCAATAGTGCATTCATACGTTTTTCTGTGTCTAGTCCCATGAGCAAAATATTTCCAAATCTGAATTGTCTGTACAAGTACAAGAAAGAGTTCCAAAAAATGTCGGAACTCACATTTGTCACAATACTTACAATGACCCCCAACAGTGTTGGTTGCTGCTAAAACAGATGTTCTCACTGACAGACTTGCTACGAGCCCCGCCTTTGCATAGGGCCTGGAGAAATCCCAAATCAGCATGCTCCTTATATAGAGACCAAACAGTTGGTACTGGCAATAAGTCGAGCTTAATACAGACCTGGTGTTCTGTTGACACAGTATAATCCACTGTCTGCAAGTACCATGGCACCTATTGATGAAGATGACAGTTAAATTTAGAAATAGGCGTTCGGTTATTATCCACACTTGAAGCCAAACTGACGATGTCCCAGCGGTATACTTAAACTAATCTAGGCATGAGAGTAATCTTAAGGCCTGAGGAGTGAATTGTAAAACAAGTAGGAGTGACTTCAGTGAAGTTGTGTAACTGTCATGACGTAGGAGTGCATTTCATATTTTGTCATTCGGCAGAGTGTCACCATTTAAACTCTTAAAATGGCATATTCAGAGGCCTTTTAATGTAGTGGACAAACAGCTTTTCAGTGAGTGCCAACTACCAAATACAAATGCTTCGCCTCTGTAAGCTCTCTCTCTCTCAGGATGACTCAGTCTTTACCCGCTTCTTCCATGTCTTCACTCTCCTCTCTTGAAATAGGTACAGAATCTCCAAACAAGAGGCATGCTGTTATTGCCGCTCTTCATAATCCATAATGTGAGTAGTTATCACTACATTGCATGTCACAAAATTGGGAAACTGGGAAAATAAATCAAACTAGAACCAAAATAAAAAATTATAATAATAAGAGAAGAAAGAGAGCAGAAGGGAAAAAGGAAGAATGAACTCCAATATGATTAATCTTCAGCAACTAAGATATCCCCAAATATGGCTGAGAGATGTATATTCAGATTTTAAGAAGAACATGCCACATAGAAGATTTAGATGCAACAGTAAATTGAAAAAAAGAAGAGGAAGAAGTATACCAGCCTTGAAAGCATAGGATCCTTAACCACGGCGACGGTGTGGCCAGCAATAATGATTATATATGCTGCTAGTGCTTGCAGTAGTTGAGTTTACCCAGTCCAGGATCGCCTGATAACGTTTTCAATAAAATGTTGAGATTTGCAATTCATCCAAGTTTTAGGCAACAAGTAGTTTCACTCCATCGTGAAGTTAGTACTAATTTCAGGCAGCGGAAGAGAACTTCCATACCAACGACTACTTCATCACACGGATATTGTTCCGATCCATTGAATGCTTTTCGAACATCACCAAACAATGCTAGTGTAATTCCAAATAGTAAGTGGGAAAATAAGGGTAATTAGAATGTTTGTGCATCATTTTCTGAGCTTCAAATCAATTTTACCTACTATACTATGTGAACCATCAAATGAACATGAGTTCCCATGATGTGCATAAGAATGAAATCAAACTAACACTATTCCATTTTACATTACAGATCAATATAGATGGTAATGCATTTTACTTTTACTTTTTTAGGACACAGTAAGTAAGAAGGAAGAGCGGCCTTATTCACTTCACCTTGTTTGTGGTCGGGGGGCTTCTTTAGGACCACGGATGATGCGGAGGAGAAACCGGGTTATTTGTTGAGATCGAGCGTGCTGGAGGGTGGAGAGACGCCTTGTGCTGATGGAATCAGAGAGTTGGAAATTGGAGAAAAGAATAGGGGCCAAGAAAATGAAGAATGAAAAAGAAGACCATTTAGCCCCTGTGGTGTAAGAAAATTGAGTGTTAAATAGTAATTTCCGAAGCATGTACAGTTAAAAAGTAAGATTTCTTTTTAAAATTTTATTGTGTAAATATATGGTTAAAAATGAGTATGAGAATTAAATAATTTTGAAATAATAATTATCAAACGGGGGTTTAATTGTGTGATGTGTGAGTAATAAATTATCGTGAATCATGATTATAAATTGTGTAGGTGATCGATTTTTTATTTAGGGCTTGTTTGGTGTTATGATGAAGAATGTGTGGTTAAAAATAATTTTTTTAGATTTACGTGTAATATTATTTTATTGAAAAATGTGTAGTTGTAATGAGTCAAATCACTGTTCAAGAATGTATTTTGATAGAAAAAAATGAGGCTCAATCAAGGGCTAATACGTGATTATGATACAAAAAGCATGTGATGTGTAGATTGTGACCTTGTGTAATTTAGGATTTAGTACTTGATTATGGCTTCATAAATTGTGTGGTACGTGATTATGACATGCTCAAATTTGATTTTAGGTCACAAATGTAATCACCTTTTTTAATTTTTTTTTACGAGTATATTCATTTTAAAATTGTATTTATAAATTGAATCATGCTTGGAGTCATCACATACATCATTGTTTACACAATGACACAATGTATTATCTCATTTGAAATTTTTTTTTAAAAATAAAAACTATTTTTTCGTCCAACGATTTTTTATTTAGGGTATCAACAGGTGTGTACAAATTGGGTGTACAGATGGGAAAATCCATATTATTGGAGGGGGTGTGCTACAAGTTGTCTACCCCTTAAATAGAGGGCACCATATATCTATTATGAATACCGTTATGACACCATATGTACAAGAAGAATTACCCTTATTGTAGTTATGAAATTTTACCAATTATTAGTTGAAAGCTCATTTTGTGGTGTTTGGCACAGCCCAACTAAAATTCAATCATCGTATCCAAACCAGGTCTGTTTTAATGGAGCAACAGAAGGAGCGGCTATGGGGTTTTCCCTTGGCATTGCACTAAAAACTGGGAACAATTTTAAAAAGAGACGTGTTCATCACCATCTTCTTGGTAACTTGGAAGGTAAGAATATGATTTAAACATCTGGCTTTATACGTTGATTTCGCACCCGAATTGATTTGTTGTAAAGGATGAACACAACCACGATCTAATCCTGCCGAGTTTCTATCATCAGTTGCAGGGAAAGGGTCCGATACTCTCCTAAGATTCCGTCCGGCCTCATTGCTAATCTCTTATTATTGCTCGTTGGAATTTTTTTTCTCCAAGATTGTTGTTTCTTGATTGTGATCTTCTTTATGCAACAGCGATTTTCTCGACTATATCTCTCTTAAACTTTTCGATGTGGTTGTTATAGTATGTTCCTCGCATTTTGAACTGGCCGCACTTATAGTGTAATCAGCGAAATACCTGGACCAAAATCCCGCACTAGAACCCAGGTGGCTCCGCCCCCTGCTCGAGAAATTCTCGATAACTAGGGAGTTTGAAAATGAATTTTTTACTGAATTAAGATTGTGTTTAAACTCAGAGAGGGATTCCATGGTAACTGGTAGTGAAAATAAAGTTACAGAAATATTTTCTGGTGACAATGCCCGGGGAGTCTAGTGAAGCTATGGAATTGGTTGGGAGAATGCTGGATGGTAATTTTGATATGGAAAAGGAAGGGGAAGATTTTAAGAATTTTGGAAATGACACCAATAGAGACAGCGTCGAGGATCTGAATCGACAGTTGGGCTTGACTGGGGGGTCAATGTCTACAAATGGAGTTGGTATGGAAGGAACTGTTGTTAACAAGGGTTTCGATAAGGGGAATCTAGAATCTCTTGGGGAAGAAGCTGGTCTAAATGCAAAGCAAGATTTGCTCAGTAATGGACAGGTGTCAAATGGAACATCAGAAAATGTGGAGGGGATTCATGTTAAGCCTGGCTTGCTGATACCTGAAAGATGCAGAGAAGAACGCGTAACCGAAAATGAAGGCGAATATCACTTTTCAGATCTAGTGTGGGGTAAGGGTAGGAGCCATCCATGGTGGCCTGGTCAGATATGTGAGCCTTCGGCAGCTTCTGAGAGAGGGATGAAGTATTTTAAGAAAGACAGCTATTTGGTATCATATTTTGGGGGTCTGAAGTTGGCATGGAATGAAGCATCAAAAGTACGGCCATTTCAGATGTACTTCTCTCAAATGGAGAAACGTAGCAAAACTGAAGCTTTTGGTCATGCCGTGAATTGTGCCTTAGACGAGTTTAGTAGACGGGTTCAGCTTGGCTTATCATGTCCATGCTTACCACAGGTAGTGAACGATGAGATAGAATCCAAGGTTGTTGCAAATGTTGGTATCAAAAAGGGATGGGGTAGAAGAGATGGCAGGGATGGTTTTTCTAGTACGGTCTCGTTTTTGCCTGCAGAAGTTGTTCAGCGCCTGAAGTCATTGGCTGAAGCCCCATTTTCTAGAACTGATAGATTGGAGTTTGTGATGATAAAAGCTCAGTTACTGGCCTTCAATCAGTGGAAGCATAAAAATGAGATTCCGTTTCTTAAAGATCTTGGTGGATTGTTCAATCATGATGCTCATATTACTGAACATGGTGGCAGAAGGCATTCTCTAGAAGTATGGGAAGGATTTTTTCCAGGTTCCAATGGTGCCGATCTAGTTCCATCTAAAATGGAAAAGTCAATTCCTCAATATGGTTCTTCTAGGAAGAGTAAGTACCTCTCAGGTAGTGATAAGCGCCCCCACAAAAGGGAAAGACGCTTGTCAGACCCAATGTCCATTAGCAGCCCAACTTTACTAAATGGTCGGAAAAACAAGATGATTTTATCTGGTAAAAAATGTGAAACTATTGATTTTCAATCAGGTGATTCCAAAGTGAAAAGAAGAAAGAGTCTCTTGTTGACAAGTCCCCATGGTAAGACATATTCACAGACTGAAACGTATTTTAGAGACAGAGAACCCATATACAGGGCTATCAAGTATGGCAATAGAAGTTCTAATCAAGCCCCTGCTAGAAGTGGTGAAAAACTGGCAACTGCTGATCTTCGCATTACTACCCATGGTTACAGGATGTCTCATGGAGAGAGAGTGGTTCCAGCTGAGCACCATCCTCCAAATGAGATTTACTCAAAGTTGTGCTTTGCTGCAATAGATCCAACTAAAGGGTGTGACTTCTCAAGTTCAATAGTTAGTTTGCTTTGTGAATTCCGGAATTCAATTTGCCTGGGAAAAAACAAAGCAAGAAAGCACGGAAGGCGTGCTGGGAAGCACGAGGAAGAACAAACGTCCATCTCAGGGACTACAAATACATTCGGATTGGTAGGTACAGAAGACTCGTATTGGAAGGACATAATCGTTCAGAACATCTCTGAAGATAGGGTGCTATTTGAACCCCAGATCCCTACCAAGAAGAATGCCTCTGTGGCTGAACCAGAAGCTGTTGTAGGTATGCAAGCAACCACAGACAATAAACAAGAAAGAGATGTCATTCTGGGTAAGGAAATGGATAATCCATCGTGTCTCATGGACGAGAAATCCAAGGAATATTCTCCAATGGCTCTGATCCTTACCTTTACGAATTTAGAATCTATTCCTTCAATAATCAATCTGAACGAGATATTTAGCCGTTATGGACCTCTGAACGAGTCAGAGACTGAAGTATTGAGCAAAAGCAAGCGTGCAAAAGTGTTCTTCAAGAGACGAGCAGATGCTGAAACTGTTTTTAACAATAGAGGGCTATTTGATATTTTTGGATCAACACTTGTCAGTTACCGCCTTAAGTATTACCGTAAACTGGCTGAAGCTCCTACAACCTCAAAGCAGAAGAAGAAGATAACATTGGTAGAAGGCAATGCTCTTTGAAAGTTGACGAGGATCTATTGGGGCACTTCCTACTATCTAATTATGGCATAGAACCAGGTTTTACTACGTCGGTTGTACTAATATTGGAATAATGTGCACATAGATGAGAGCAGCTGAATAATGTTTAATTTGCATAGATGCTTAGAAAGTATTGTTCAAAGAATGTCTGATCTTTATGGTAAGACAGAAGCGTGGAATTTGCAATTTGTCGGATGTGTTCTTATCATAACAGATGTTATAGGGTGTTAAACCTGGTCTTATAAGTTCCAAATTGCCTGCCCTTGATTGTTTTGCATAATAGAAATGTTCAGACACCCGATTTACTAGTTGACTTTGTCGTTCTAGATGTTTGAACTTGTTCATTTGACTCGGGCTATATACTGAAAAGGTACTGTTCTCAAATGAACCCGGCCATTTCTTGGAGAATTTGATTTTAGATTACCATTGGTTACTGAATCTCTAGTTCGCAGGGTCTGATCAACTGCCCTATAAAAATGGCACGGACAGTTGGATCTTTAATGGATTAATATAATTTATAATCTCGTTTTGATTAACGTGGACCTATGGATTATTTAAGTTCATCAATATTTGCCATTTCACATGCAGATGGTATCCAACTTGTTTTTCCCTCATTGGTAATGAAATCTTTGTTTAGTCCTTTTTGTTTTTTGGCGCATAACTAAATCTCAGGTGCCTTGTTGGATTGCTTTGTGCCTTCAAAGCATTTGAGCTATATACTTCTTGAAAATGCAGCATGTTTTATCGTTGCAACTCTTCAGAAAACTTGTTTCAAAGGTACGGGTTTGTATACTTAACAAGGAATTCGCTCCAAAGGTGCTTTTAATCGCTCCGCTGATTGGATTCACTTGAAAGATCCCACTTTTTTCAGCTTAAACACCTGAATGATTAAAAAATTGTGCTCTAGACTGTAATACATGTAAATAAAAATATGACGGGTACCAAAGAAATTGGTCTAAGCAGTTTTTGCTAATTGAGTAACTTATAAATTTTAATATACAACTCAGGAATCCCCAAGGAGAAAAAATCTCTATGTATTCATCTTTCCACATACAAAATCTTATTTTGAAGGGATCGCACTAAAGATTCGCAATATTTGTATGCGTACACACACACACACACAAAAGTTATGACACTGCTTTTTTGTATGATCTAAAGAAATATACTCAATGAACTACAAAAGTGACGTGAGCTTAAAAGTCTTCACAATGACTGCTCTTCATCCATTAGCCAAATCCAAAATCAGGTTCCAGTTCCGCACAGGAGGAAACGACCTTTAGTTTCAACGCCTTCCAAATCAAATTGCAAAGAACAGACAACCGAATTGTATGTAACCTCGCCTTCAATGAAGATGTTTCTCCTGAACAAGTTCTTGTAAAACAAAATGACTCCCTCGTCTTCCTCTTTCATGATCGAATGAATGCACGTTGCCAGTGGAAAACCTTCAAGAACCCACAATCAGGATCCTGTATCCTTAGGTCATGATGCAAGAACAGATAAAACATTTACCCTCTTTCTATTGGGAAAGATTAGCTCATAATAATATAACTAAGGACTCAGATTTTACTCATTGCTCATATACGAGTGCACGCAACACAAAGCAATGATAATCAATCATGAGCTAGAGAAAGACTGGAAAATGTAATTGACGATATCATTACTTCTTTTTCTTCATTAATAGATTCTAATACTATACAATTCACCTTATCAAACATGCAATTAGAAAACGACTTTCTTACTCTTTGCACTACATTTTTCTAGATTAGTTCATTTTGTAAGAGCTGAGCAGTCACTACCCCAGCTAAAACCTTCCTGCAGCCACTTGCAAGTTGAAAACCCCGATCTCATTTGAACTTGATTACATAAGTTTTTTGAGCTTTAACCAGGTAGAATTTCTATTGCATTTGGTTTGGACAAAAAAAAAAAACCCACCTGCACAACTGTAATAGAAAATGTTGCTTTAAAATTGTACCAAGAACCTAAAAATATTAGCTCGGGAGCTATAAACCATGACACACTAATTCTGATAGATAGGGAGCATACCTAAATATGATCACGGGATCAAGTTTCTGGATGTCAGATTATCTCCATGCAGTGATATCTTCCAGCTATCAGCTTGGAACATGAAAACAGAAAGCTTTTTGGGTACAGCTGTGAGTAATAAGAAAAGATTAGAAAAAGGTTCCATACACACTTGTCCCAGAAAGACAGATAGGCCCACAAGCAGTGAAAGATCTCGTCTATTCAACAATCTGAGGCGTTCTGTTAATAATTCAAAGACAAGAAACTGCAATCAATCCCTAGAGACTGCTTAAATGCATTCAATGAATGAATTCCACCAACTTATCCTATTAGTTTTTATCCTTTCTTTTTTTTTTTTTTTTGAGGCCACAAAAACAAAATGCCCCCTATCACACCCTCTCAAAGTTGCGGAGAGGACCAGATGATAAGATTTTGACATTGTCATGTAAGTTTGTATTGTCAAGATGCATAGAGAATGTCAAAACAAAAATAGAAATAGAAAACAAAAACGTTCTCAGTCAAAAGAAGCAACAATCTCTTCTACGTTGGCTTCAGCAAAAAGAATAGATACGAGATATGGTGCATGCTTAAATGATCTGCTATTTAGCGTAAAGGCTTAAACTTTATTAAACAACAGCAGTTTCGATTGTTCCATGCTTCCTAGATCAAAGACCATTCTTAAATCATCCAATTTCAGATCAACAATCTTTTTTCTATGGGTCAAATAAAAAGTGAGGAACGTTGAAAAGTACAAATAGTCTTTGAAAGTAAATAAATTATTATGTAAGAGGAACCTGAAGCTTGTCCAAAACAGTTGCTCATATAGTGTATAGAAAATATTACCATGGAAAATGCAAACAAATAAGAAAATAAATAAAGCACAAATGCAAAAAGGAGTAAAATATCTGAAACATTTGTAACTTAATTCCCCATCAAAAATGAAATCATTACCTCGGAATTTGTTATCTTGAGTAATAATTCCAAATGTTTCTTTAGTTTCACGTACCATGATACCACACATTCCACTGTAGGAAACTATTTTACACTGTACAACTACAAGAATACACCACTAATCAACATGATTATTTTAACAGCATAAAAGCAACAAAATGCCATTTTTGATTTAGTAAAAACTGGGATTCGGTTAATTAAAACAACATAAATGTTAATATAAAAAACGTTAACCGACAATCTCCAAGAACTTGATGCCATGCTACATTTTTGACACGTGATTAAGAGGATGTAAAACTGCAAGTCTTATGTCGGGATGAGAACGCTAGGATGTAATTTTTTATAGGATGACGACCAGGGACGGAGCCCAATGAGGTCCAGTGTGGGCACAAGCCCACACTGAACTTGTGGCTTAGCTCATAATTAAACCCACAATGAACTTCTGGCTGCCTGGGTTGCTCAAAGCCTTAGCCCCTAATTGAACCCAGAATGCTGCATTCGCGGTGGGTTGTGTTCTTCATTAGAGGCTCCGAACTCAAGTCACTACATTCCATCAAGACAACGTTGGATATCCTCCGTATCACATCTCAACTCCTCATGGATGGACAAGGTCAAAGGTGTCTTCACCGGTAAAATGACTACTTCTGATACCGCCACCGCAGAGTCATTCAACTTGCTCCGTATGTCTAGCCTGCTTTCACTTCTTATTCTTGCACATACGCATTATATGTATATATCTTTATATATTCTAATATTGGTGTTTATATGTGTGTATATTCAAATTGATATATTTGTGTGCCCATGTGGGATTTTTTCTTCCTTTTCTTTTCCCATTTTTTGTGGATTTTGTCCGTGGTCTGGTTTTTAAATATTAATAGGCTTCGCGAAGGAGTTGAGCAAAGCAAGGAGATGGGGACTTCGAAGCAATATATAGTGGGGAGTAGTGAGGCAACATTTGTTGATGCTTTCGAGAAGCAAGAGGCTATTATTCGATATCTAGGGGGATTCGATCCTATTTGAGAGGTTGGTCCCTGCAATTCTTTCATTTCTAGTTCTAGTATTTCTGTCCCGACGATTTGTGAAAGCATTCTGTGAATTGCATTGTGAATTGATGTGAATTGATTCCAGTATTGCCGTGTGAATTGCGCTGTGAATTACTTTGCTTTTGCTCTAGTATTTGTGATTCTATCATTCTGAATTGCTTCCAGTAATTGGAAGTTGTGAATTACTCAGGCGATGAGATTAGATCATTAGAGCTTGGTGAACTTAGAGTATTTGACTTGATTTTACTTGATACTTGATTTAGGGCTTAACTTGTTTTTGCTTTTGCTTTCGCTTTTGATATTAAGTTACTGTACAATGATATCAAAGTATGAAAATTTACAAAGAGCAAGTATAATTTATAAACTATACTATTTTTAGTATTGTAGTAATATTGTTTTATATTTTTATCATCATTAAATTCATGACCAAAAACTCAAAGTTTGGGGTCGACTAAGTGCCCACACTGAACCAATTTCCTGGTTCCGCCCTTGATTAGACAAGCAAGATCTTCTTGGAACGTCCTTCCATCAAACCATTAGTTTGTTCTTGACAGGTTCGAGTGGCTAGCAGTATTCCAATATCCTTATGATGATTTTTAATTGTCTTGCAAGATTTTATCTTTTATTTTCTTTTAATTTTACTAAAAAATGGAACTTGGAAAGAGAGGTTAGAAAGGGAAGTCAGCTGGAGAATGAGCATTTGGAAGCCCAGTGCGTCCCCTCAATGGCGTGGCCTCCTTTTTATATTTTTTGACTAACAGAAAAAAGCTCAATCCAGGCTGTAAATGTCACCAAATTTCTGGTTTTCTAACTTGTTTGATGTGTCTTAAACCCAAATGTACTTTGCCTTACTATGACTGAATTGAGTTCTGTTCCGAACCAGCCAGACTATCCAGTCCATCACATTTCAAACATTGAGGTATGCTATTCCCACTTCCAGCTGAAGGGCATAAAATTCAGCTTCAAGTGCTATGACGACAACTCAAGCTAGTTATACCTAGCTTGAGGTACTCAACCACATTAGACTGTGTTCATGAATGACAGGTTAGAGAAGTTTGGTTTGCATTTCTATCAATGATAAGTATCGAAAAGGATTACTTCAAAGAATTTTGGTAGCTATTAAAGAATGAGTGAGGTTCTCTAACCAAGAATAAGTGCACCAAGTAGGTTGGCATTGAGGAGGCACTGTGCTAACTGATTTTCCCTGCAATATCATTCACCCACTTACCGAAAAAATAACATATATGGATTACAACACAAAAAAAATATAAAGGGGATTTCATCTAACCCTGAGATTTTCAGGAGTTGCTGGATATTGGATTTCCACTTGTCATGCATAGGCTTAAATGTTTCAAAGCTGTAGAAGTCAAAGAAAAAGTTACAAGATTATTATAGTGAAAAACCATGCTCATAAATTCATTTGACAATTTGAAGCATATCATTCTCCTCGTATACAAAGAAACAAGATGACTAATCATTATGTGTTGACAAAGGCGATTCATCCCTCGCATAAGGTGTAAGGTCAAATCTAGAGCGAAGGTTACATAAATAGATGAACTAGCCGTTTGTCAGTGCCTCAATGGCCTTCCTCTATTCTAAAGACAAGTGGTTTATAACACTGGACATGACAAGAAAACACAGAGAGACAAACCATAGCCTGAAACATGTTCACTCGACGTGTATTACAATGTATAAAATTCAATAGCACAGTATAATTAAAAAGAAAAAAAGGAAGCAAGTGAATAAAAAATCTGAATAACACCCAAGATATTTCAGCAACCAACCACAGTAACCTTAAATCGACCAACATAATCCACCAAAGCCAACTAAAGAGGAGATCATCTACCACCATACCAGTAGAGATTTGCAGAAAAGTTCAATCCACAGACAGATAAATCCATTGGGGGGTGAGGAATAAGTCAACTGGCAAACATCTGCTCTGCAAGTCTGATTGAGAATATGGGTTTGTTTCAGAGAGATTTCTCAAAATGAAAAATTATTTTTTGGGTATATGTGTGATTAAAGTAGGGAGAAGTTTCATATCCCATTGGAAATGATTTTGGGGCACTCTCCGACAAATGCTTACTGCTTAGTATCTACAACTACACAACTAAATTAAACTTGACTTTGGAGAGGTATATCTGTTATTACATGCCTAGAGGCAATATCTTCAGTTTTAAGTACAAACACGTGACATAGACAACTGCCATTTAATATTAAAATAACCTAACACAATAAAATTCCAAAATCGGCTACTTTCTCGTGAAATGCCGAAAGTTGTTTAAATTATGTCTCCATTATTTTCAGAACCCAGTTTCATTAACTTGACGAGCATAATATGCAAATGACTGACTCTTAAAGGGAGGGAAGTTGCAAGATCCGTAACAAAGACATTTGAAATCAATTCTTTAAGAAAAATTAACAAAATATGATATAGGGAGAAGAGTTTTCCTCAACACATTTAATGAGTCTAGTAATATGAAAAAGGAAATATGAAATACTGTCACAAGAATAACATTCAGGCACTGTTGTACAAGGAAAAATATGAAGACACTAAGTTAAATAAACAATTGAAAGGTCAAAAAGGACCTTATGGACTCACTTGTGGAACTCGTTGGATAAATTAAAGTATCCACATTTTTTAAGTTGCTTCAGGGACATATGCTTTTTTGATCGCTTTGAGCGGCTCTTTAAAGCTTGA
>CAIGRL010177059.1:0-10480 GCA_903798325.1 Fraxinus xanthoxyloides | reverse complement strand
TAAGGATCTTAGTGTACAATTTATTGGGAATAAGACTGTTGTTATCAAGGAGCTCACGTGTATGCCTTTTTTAAATAAAAATCCATTGAAATTAGATATTACATTTCCAGACCTTTACTTGAACATTGTTTCACTATGAAAAGTATTACTATGACCACGTTTAGCTAAGCTTGCAGAAAAATATGACCGAAATAAAAATTATTCATTTCGAAAGTTACTTATTTACTTGTAAGTAAACTTTTTAAAATTTGGCCAAACATGCCCGATCATCTATTGAACTTGGTCGTTGATAAAATCTTCTGTTGACTTACTCCTTTGCTCTATTATCCTCACCATACAAGTATTTGAGACAATAGAACCAGAGATTGTCTCCGCAAATGAAAAATCAGTTGCACCACAAATCATGGCGCATACAAATACCGGTAAAAGTTGACTCATTTTGTCACATGGTGCAAACTNAAATCCATTGAAATTAGATATTACATTTCCAGACCTTTACTTGAACATTGTTTCACTATGAAAAGTATTACTATGACCACGTTTAGCTAAGCTTGCAGAAAAATATGACCGAAATAAAAATTATTCATTTCGAAAGTTACTTATTTACTTATAAGTAAACTTTTTAAAATTTGGCCAAACATGCCCGATCATCTATTGAACTTGGTCGTTGATAAAATCTTCTGTTGACTTACTCCTTTGCTCTATTATCCTCACCATACAAGTATTTGAGACAATAGAACCAGAGATTGTCTCCGCAAATGAAAAATCAGTTGCACCACAAATCATGGCGCATACAAATACCGGTAAAAGTTGACTCATTTTGTCACATGGTGCAAACTCTCCTCCAACAGTGGCAATCATGTAATACGTCATACGTATGGATAACAAAGCACAGGCCAAAATATATCACTTACAGCTACTAAGTAAAACTAAACCACATATACCTTTAAGAATCACCTCTTGAAATTCCTCATTGAAGCAACTATTTAGCATGGGATATTTATTCAATGCCATTGATAGTGACTTTATCAATATGGGAAGGAAGGTATGCTTAACATCTGGATCAGAATTCTCGTTTTGGAATGACGACTTGAGCTCAACTAGTGCGTCGCAATTTAAATCTTCTACATAATGAAAATGTGGAATTTTTGCAGCCTCAGTCATTGACTTGACCATAGCACGCTGGAAACCCCTGCGAACATGTAATGCCATTGACATTATTGTTTGTCTAGCTGTATTAAAATTTCTTATCCAGCAATAATAATTGTACTTTCTCTCCTTTATCTTAAAATAGTAGAACAACAAACTACGTCTTATTCCCCATAATTTGGGGTCGTCTACATGAATCATTTTTAACCACTCCATTTGGGTCATTGCTAAATACTGGAATATCCCAAGCAACTAGATGCTTAGTAGATCACAATGTTCTCTAGTTACTTCAACAAATTTGCATAGCAGGAGAACATATATGAGTTCTTAAAGAGAACGTAAAAAATTAAATCCACCGGAAGATCGTTATCGTCCTGAAAAGAAGTCTCTTTAGGCTTCAAATACGGGAATTTTTAACTTCAAATGTTTTTATATTCACAAATGAAGACTAAGCTAGATCTTTTGAATTAACTCCGGTGCTTACTGATGTAATGAATATACCTCACAGGAATGGTCTTATCTTCATATTGCCATCCATAAGCAAATGAAACATCATGGTGTTTCTCATCTCCTCCTAGAAATTGTTGGGCAGAAGAAGCATTGGATGCTGAACCTTCCACGAAAATTCCTTTTCGTGCAGCATAACTGAGGACATCATCTCTCAACACCCTCCCATCTTTACCAGTTCCAAGCACATCCTCAAGATTTACACCTAATTGCTTTGCAAGATTACGAACAGCAGGCGTGGATAATACTCCACCAACCTTGGCTGTTCCAAGCCTTGAATAATGGCGATCTGAATCGCTTTTATTGGAATCATTTACTTCAATAGGCTCTGAACCCTCAAAAGTTTGAATAGCGGGAGAATTTTCATCAACTGACATTTTCAAAAGAGTTTCTCCAACCTACAAAACCAAGTAAAACTGAAGATATTGCAAACATGGAAAAGCAAAAAAGGGCATAAACTTTGTGGCTATGCAAGGCACTTAATAATAATTTCTATGTTTCATCAGAAGGTCCATAGATCTAGATGAATGGAAGGAGGCAAGGCTAAACAAAAAGTTAAAAGTAACTTTTACATTTTTTTAAGCTTAACCAAACATGCTCTAAATGTCATTTCAAGTTTTATTCACAAGATGTATCTTCATGAAAAAGAGAATGATTTCTTGTAACATTTAGATTAAGGAACAACATCACTTACCCAGAGTGATATTCCTCACACCAACTGCCTATGCACCGTATGCCTAACACTCAAATGCCACTAATTTTATTCGTATATACAATAAAATCTCGAGATGTATTTGAATTAATTTATCTTTCTCATGGACAAAGTTGTACACATAATTCTGTCACCCATTCTTGAAGTGACTCTGTAACCACAAGTGGACGGTATTAGAACTCCATTATCTGAAAGTGGCCTAAGCATTTGATTTTACAATGAATTCTAGTTCTATCAGTTTTTTGTTACCTTCACAATGTTGCCTGGAACATGGAGAACATGGGCAACTTTTCCTCTGTAACGACTCGTTATTTCTATGGTTGCTTTGTCACTTTGAACTTCACAAAGACGTTGGAATTCTTCAACTTGGTCACCCTGCCAGGTGATTTCATCAATATCCAATTCATCCCAAACCACACAGTTGTTCTAACTTGAATGTGGAATATAATATCAAGTATAATGATAATCACATACAGGAAAACCACAGCTGAAAATAGCATCACAATTTGCAGTTACAAAAATCAACAGGTACAAGAGTGTTTTACAGCTTATGTAACAAGCCACTATAACAATACAATGGGCACACTCTTTATCAAACTATCAAAACTTTTCCATTCTCTCAGGAAGCTACAGTTTGAAAATTTTCACATCAACAACTCTGGGATAGTACACAAGTGCATTTTTGGTACTCAGGGATGGACACTTCAATGCAAAAGAGTTTATCTTCTTTTTTCAATTTTTAATATTGCAATATACTAGCTAATGCTCTCTATCAAACATGTCAAAAGTATTAATAACTGAAGTAAACAATAAGTAGTGGGCCGTTATCAAAATTCAAATAATGAGATAGATCATAGATATTAGCAATCGACAAAAAGATCTAACATGGACACTTTCTTCATATATAAACAACATAATATATTCCAAGGAACCAAGATTAAGCCTAGCTCGTATGTATGACAGATTTAGCAAGTAAAATCATCTAAATTTTCCTTGGAGGTAGCACTTGCCAATGCAATTATTTTGATACTTAGCATAAACAAAGTAGAATGAGATACTATTAAACAGAGGAATGCAAGAACAATACAATCAAACAGACAACATATAGAATTTTCAATTACGGGGGAAAATGGAGCAATTTGAAGAAACAACAACCGCATTGGGTAAAAAAATTCATTCACAGAACCAGCAACAGTGTTGACTAATCATGGTACAATATAACAGGTCATTTACTCACCTCCTGTACAAACCATTGAAGAAGTTCACACTCAGCTATACCTTCACCAGTTTGCGCCAAAGGCACATCGACCATCCCATTGACGGGAAGATCAGCCGCAGCTTGAGTAGTAAAGCAACACCCTTTAATCCCAAATGGAACATTCCACTATAAACAATAAACAAGAAAACAATTAAAGCAACAAAAATTGAAATAACAAACACCTATTTTCACTCTATATAAGGTATTAAAAGCCCCAATTTTCTAATCTTTTACTTGCATGCAAACAGGAAATACAAAGAAATCATGCGAAATTTAGAAAAAAAAGTACACTTACAGAATAGAATTTATTATCACTATTCAACCGAAACGACGTCGCTGGAAGAGTAAAAAATTGAGCTTGAGATTGAAAAAGTGATAGATTGGTTTTCAGGGTTCCACCACCGGCAGCCTTCGACGGCAGAGCGATGGAGGAGTAGACACACCGCAACCAGTCGCCGGAGCTCCACAGCTTTTTCTGATAAACATTCCGGAAAATCATTGTGTTGGAAGTAATGTTGGACAAGGGATTTTTTTGATAAAAATCGGGGAAAAAAAAATAGAAATCTCAATTTCTGATCAACCTTTTATTGATTTATCAAACAGAGGTGGCTCGTCAGTATGACTTCATTTATTTTTTGCTTGTTTCGAAGAAACTATGCTAACTGCTAGTCTGCGGCTTGACAGAGTTAATCTCGAGCCTCAGATGGAAACAAGTAATACTAATGAATTCAAGAAGTAGGTACAGCTCACTACTTAGAAGGAAAAAAATCATCACAACACGATTATTAGATGACTTTAAATACGGAAAAAATTTATAATATATCTTAAATTTTAAGGATGATACATCTTTTAAGAATGAAGATAATCGTGTTGTTTTTAATAGAATGAGATAGCAAAGTTTAAGGATAATCTCGAAGTATTAAGGAAGACAATTGTGTTTTTTTATTATTTTCCCCTGAAGAATTCCACGTCAGCAGAGTTTATCTCGCCTTTGCAACTTGGTACCTTTGATGTCAACTATGGTTGTACATTTTGCCGTTTGATGCACCTAAAGTTTTACCTAATGATCAAGTGACGGCCCACTATTGGAAGGGCGCCTGTGGACTCAGGTACCCCCAATAGGGGATCGTCACTTGACCATTAAGTAAAACTTCATGTAAATCATTATGTACACAAAGATTTTTTCTAAAAAAAAAATTTGCATTATTTTATCATTTCAATCATAGCAAAATACTACACTTACACACTTAATACACAATCTTCTACACAAACCTTTCACATCTACAAGTAGTACTTTTGTATTTGTTACAGTAAAAATGACATTATTTGATGTTGAAATACTTCCACTTTCCCATATTGCCCATCCACGTGTGAGCTTAATACAAAAGAAATAATATACAATCACTTGCATTATTCTGCCACTCCTGTGTACGTTCACGTGAGAATGCAATTTGCACTCTTTGAAAGGCGTGCAAATCTTGCCAGGATGTATGTTGTCCATTGCTTTGCTTCAAATATTCATAAATTTAATTGTACAATTCGAAAATTATTAAATTCAACACATGTATCGAATTATATTTTCATGTTCGTACAACACCAGACAATTGCAAAATGTCATGTCTCGTACAAATTAGGATGGTCACCGTTGTTGTGTCATATAATCACGAAGTCGGTCCCAATCACTTCGCTACATTTCAAGTGCTTTCATTTCGACGTGCATTTCGTCTTCGACATTAGGTAGGTTCACATCGAACGGGTCAGCATCTATTTCTGCTCTAACAAACGCCTCGTCCACAACTTCATAACGACGTAAAAAATTATGAATGTCTATCGTTGCGACAACAACAACTTGGGCTTGAAACGAATAGTTAGACATATGATCAAGGATTTGCCATCTTTTTTTTCCATACACCAAATGCTTGTTATATAACATTTCTGCCGGACGAGTGTTTGTATTTAAACCTCTCATGAGAATTCTGAAAACGACGACGAGACGACCTATTCCATCATCCAATAACTCTTGAAAATGATACAATATATTTGATCCTTTGTAAGGGGTCATGTAGCCCAGTCGATGAGCAAACCCGGAATCAATCAAACAATACTTACCCAGGCCTAGTAATGGAAAATGAATTTCAGGACTATATATAGTATGAGCTAGTATTCGCGCGTCATGTGTATTCCCGGTGGTGCCAGCAAACACGAACGTGAAACACAAATTGAAATCGCATGCAGCTAACACATTTTGTATCGGCACTCCTTTTCGACCTATAAAATTCACATGCTCATGACGCGATAGCAGAACTGTCACATGCTTTCCATCAATATCACCAATGCAATTTTGAAACAAATTATGCTTAGTTGAGACCGGCCGCGGGGGCCCTCGCCCTCATTGTAGTCTAGTTTTGGTTGTATGAGACGGGCCAACAAGACGACGACGGCATGGAGAACCTCCTTGAAATAATGGCAAATTGTTTACAACGAATGATTGAAAATCACTGTCACCTGGTGGTATCCATTTTCATGCGCTAATATGCACAAGAACATTTCAGCTTGCTCATAGATATCGGTCTGCTGGCTACTGCGTCATATTTGTCACTCAAAATATGTGCAAAGTTCACAGTAGTTGTGGGTACATTCAGAACTTTTGATAGCACATTTTGCCATTATCTTTCATTGCTTCTTTCATGAACATATGGTCATTTTTTGAAGACGAAAATTGCTAGATACAATGTCGTTGTTTGCGATAGTAGTTACTGGCGTCACTTACTGCGATTTGACAATATGTAACCTAGGATGCGTGTACTTTTTGGGCATGCGACACTTTTTTGTTGTTCAAACGTGGTTCCAAAAAAAGGTTGTACATTTATTGTAGGAGTTGTCCATGAGTATGCAATATTTTTTAACAAAAAAATTAAACATTTGAAAAGAAACATCAATAAGTTAATCCCATGCATGACAAAACGTAATGTTACAGACGATCGATAAAGGCACAATACCAATTATAATTGTCCACACGAAGTACAAAAGAAAAAAAAAGTAATAAATAAAACAAGGATGGTAGAGTGGGTTGATCCACAAAATAATGGTGAGACTTGTTACGCTCATTAAATTACCATTCAAACTTCTCATCTGCATCATGCATGACGCCGAGCCTTCCTGCTACAAGCAATTCTTCTACACAGGCAACTCCAGCATTTTTACTAAGCGCCATAATGGTGTTTATCTTCGATCCCACTTCTTCGATGGAACTGTTAGCCCGATCAACTGAAAAGGACAACTCCCGAGCATAAACTTTTTTCTTCTTCCCTTTTCTCATACTCAACACCGACTTCCTCTTTTTTCCACTTCTGACATTCGAAACGTGCATGCTCGAAGTACAGTTTTGTTCGTCTCCCTCGTCGTTTGAACCAGTACTCTCCCCATCAATAGGGACTGCATCCCTTTGGTCTTCAACTGCACTGTCCTCAAACAAACTAAAGCCCGTAAGACATAACTTAGTGGGTTGACTGCGTACTCGTCACTGTCGTAGCTATTGTCAAAAAGTTGACGATATCGGATGTAGATTTCATCAACATCTTTGTCCTCGAAGAACTTGTAGTCCTTGTTCTCCTGCAATGGCATTCGCACAGTTGATCAAATTAACGTGATGGGGATATCGTAATGTAGTTTGAAGCAATGCTCAAGGTATGAAAAAGAGATTCAACACAAAAAATCAATATGTGTAGCCGTTTTCACGCAAGAAATTTTTTGCACTTCTTATATTAAATTACTGGTGAGTTGAAGAGATGAGGTTATGGTAACCACATGTGTTATCACCAAGACAACTTCAACTAATCAGATTCAGCTCCTAAATAATCGACCACGAAAATGTTACTTTCCATGCCAAGCTTCCAAGTTCAATATCCCTATAGTTTTATCTTCCAGTGTATAGCATAACATAATTTTCATATGATGAGCTCTAGAGTTATGTCATAATAACAGAGTAGAAATTTAGACCTATGTAGACATGAAAAAATCAAAAACTGCTATTTCACGCAATGACCACAATGTACGTGTCAAACTGAATGTCCAACATCAAATCAAAAACCGCACCTTCAATTTTCCAGTCCATCATTCGTCGGATGCTACAATCCGGCCCTCCGACGGGCTATATTGGACCCCGGTACAAGCCCGTGAAACGTTTGTGTTCCGACCCATTGCGTCCTAGTGGTTGCCAAGTTGGAGTTTGCTCCAATTGTGGCCAGAGATGAAGTTGAACAGACAATACGTTCCCACCCGTGTTTCATGAAACACTTACCGTGTTGATGGCCTTTGGTAATGGCAGTTTCACAGGCCACTATAAACGTTCATATCTTTGCATCTCTCCATCTCGCATATTTTTTGGATGATTCAGAGCTCGAGCAGTCGTCGACAGCGATTGACGAACCCTGGACCATGAAGTTCACCCTGTCTGCAAGATTACGAAATGGTTTGGAAAGAAAAAAAACCACAAACAAAATTCAGTATAGCAATTGAAGTGGCAATGGCAGTACTCTTACAGTTGGACTGACCAATTTTATAGTGGGGAAACCGGTGTAGCGTCTGTTATATTTACAGTTGTTGTGCCAAAAATGGGAGTCTACGACTTCTTCTTTCTGTTTCGGAGCCCTCAATCTACAAGGAAGTTGTTACCAGATGAAGATCTACTCTCAATTAGTTGTGGTTGAACACTGAATAAGTTGTTGCAATACGATAGAGCGATCATCTTCCGTTTACAATTGTTACGTGATGGGAGGTGAGAGAATTTTTTTTTAAGGGAAACATGTTGGCAAATGGTTTGGGTTAAGGGTAAATTCGAGAACTGACTACTACTGTGGTACTGTTTGCACATTAAAACTGTACCGTGCAGTCAGGCTTAACTGTTCCAACGTTCGTTTTTCTTCTACAATTTCAGGCAAAAATCTTACTCAAACTGGGACTTTGCTACCTACATGTGTAGGTAGCCTAATATTAGAGGTGGCATTTTTGCTCTCGATTGGTCCTCATTATTTCAAATTATGACTTTTGAAACAATATTTTTACGAAGAATGTGCGATAAAAAAAATTTGTTTACGTGTGATATTATTTTATGGAAGATTGTATAATTGAAAATAATAGAAAATAACAAAATTTTCAAATATTAGGGCCAAACAGGGGCTTTATCGAAACCACCCTACTCAAATTAAAATATGTCAGTATTATTTGGTTCAGTCCAATTTTTCGTTAAAACCAATTGGGTTTAAGACATGAATAATTCTACTTGTATGTAATGAAATTATATAATAATTTAAATACAGATGAGGTGTCAAAAGGATATTGGAGAAAAAAAATATTATATTCAATAATTCTGATTCAATCATATAGCACCACATCATATATATATAAATCATTAAGTAAATCATTATATGCATGTAACAAACCGTTAAGACATGGTATCAAAAAACTAGTTGTTCTAATGTGATAATCTGTTATAGCTACATACTGACTTGGTATCAAGAGTATTTCTTTCAATTTTACAATTATATCATAATTTATATGCATTTAATATATTCAGAATAATTTAGAGTTTCATGATTTAAAATATAAAGTTTAAAAGTGAAATAAGAAAACTACAAAATAACTTAAAATTTTATTTTGAAGCATAAAAGATGGAACCAAATATCCAAAATTATTGGGTTCATGAGAAAATAGGAACCGAACTGACCAAAAAGTCACGTTCGTTTTTTCTAATACTAGTTTTGTAAGTTAATTTATCAGAAGACAATATGTTTTAGAAAATTCAAGCATATTTTTATGTAGACTTAGCATGAAAAATTAGAAATATATATACATTAAGTGGTAAATGATAAAGAAAGTTTATGGTCATAATAGATACAATATTCATGATTTAATTAAATTCAAGAGAATGATTACATAACAAAAACAAAAAAAGGACGTCCAAGGAAAAGCACAATAAGAAACAATCTATTTCTTAGCATCTAATTTTTATAAAATAGAAAATGAAAAGGATAATAAGTTACATATCCAGATGCCATCGAAACAACAATATGTTTAAATTAAACAGAAAATCATGCGATACAACGTAAAATACTTAGTTGCTCTCATCACATCCAAGGAGGCAGGAGAATTGGTTGAAGTAGTTTGTTGCAATGTACATGTAAAAATGATACGACATATGAAAGTAGTTTCAAGTTTTCTTTGGTGTTTTTTTGATATCTCCAGTACTATATGCTTCTTTATTGCAACGTACATGTAAAAATGACACGACATATGAAAGTATTTTGATTGTGACTATTGCTTCTCGAGGGCAAGCTTTATCGCTAGTACAATCTGATATAGTCCAACAATTAGTTTTCTAGTTTGAAGAACATAATGTGCAATACCATCACTTTTCTCATCATAGAATAATATCATCCATTACTTGCAAACTTTAGTCAAAAAATATATAGGTGAGCTTTGACCATGAAGAAAGTTCTACCTGTAGGAACTTTTAAGTGAGCTGCATGAACGGATCAAACTCAATGAACTCTACAAAGTTAAATTGAGTCATGATAGAAATTACCTATCAATGAAGCGATAAGATTACTTTAAAGTGGTAGAAGTTGACAAAAGAGATCATAAAAAGAAAGAACTTCACTATAAGAGGAAATATATTACAAAGGATTACAGGACAATAACTAATGCATTCCCCCAAATTCGGCGACAATGTGTCTTTCTTGTTCAAAAGTAACTTTAGCAAGTTTTTCTGTAGAGTTTTATGAGAAAAGAATCAGAAACAAAAAATAAAAAAATTCTTTTAAAGCATTCTCAATCCTTTTTTATTTTTTATTTTT
>CAIGRL010177018.1:0-13636 GCA_903798325.1 Fraxinus xanthoxyloides | reverse complement strand
AAAAAAAAAAAAAAAAAGATAGGAGAAAGAAAAACCTTACAAGCTTAGACCCGAAACTGAACCCATATATTTTCCTAAGATTTGCTGATGGAAACTTTCAAAAATAAAAACCCGATGATCTCCTTTCTCTCCCACGAATTTCAGTATTTGACTAAAAAAGAATTCGCGAAAAATTCAAAAGCCACAGTTAATCTTTTGGCATATATTTGATCAACGAAACTAATTATAAAGTTTAATTCACATGAACAAGTGCATCAGGTACGTTGCTTCTCAACTTCGTCTGCAAAAGGTGCCAGTGTGGTAAAGTATGGCTTAATGCTCTCTTCTTCTGTTTCCTTCAGAGTGGAATGTGAAGCAAATTTAATAAATTTAGGATGCCAAGAAATCCAAAACATGCCATATGAGCCCCAATAAATGTACACATAGATCTAAATATATATTACCTAAAAGTATACCGAGTAATCAAGAAAAACTACATCAAAATGTATAGGTAGATGTTATCGCTAATGTTGAAATAATAAATGTTTCTCATTTTATAAATTCCAACAAACGCCAAGACAACCCAACAAATCTACAATAACGCTTCGTTCCAAAAAGAAAAAGTAAAGAAATCATTCCCAAAAAAAACACCAAGAGATCAAAAAAATCCAAGCCCTATAAACCAAATAAATGTATATCACATTGGAAAACTCCG
Organism: Fraxinus xanthoxyloides; assembly: GCA_903798325.1. Classification (NCBI taxonomy): domain Eukaryota; kingdom Viridiplantae; phylum Streptophyta; class Magnoliopsida; order Lamiales; family Oleaceae; genus Fraxinus; species Fraxinus xanthoxyloides. The sequence goes on along the minus strand of CAIGRL010177018.1, from coordinate 12,942 downwards.
AAAAATCTTCCGAAAAATTCTTCAATTAGTAGCTATGGATGCGAAACTTAACCTACGAAAACAGAAAAGGGTATGATTACTGCTGTGATTCCAAAGGTTACTACTTACCGCTGGCCGCCTTTAGGTGTGGGTTTGGGTTGTGATTCTAAGGGAGAGAGCGATGAGAACGATGAGTGTGAAAGATGAGTGAGCGTTTTAGATTTTTGTCCTCTTGTGCAACCTGAAATCCATCCCGACCTGACCCAATAATTCTTTATTTAATATGAACTGGCCCCAGAAAAAATCAATCCAAAGAGGTTAGTTCAGTTTGGCTGGTTTATCAGGCTAAATGCCCACCCCCTCATAATTCACATAACTTTCTCAACTAAGCTTCTATTTTCAGAACACACCTTTATGTGCAAGATATTTATACTTTTAACGTTAATTTCATGCAGAGAACTGTATCTTATGAAAAAGTTCATGACAAAAAAATTTTTTTTTTTTAGTGGCACCTTATATAACTGTGGAAGGCATGGAAAGGAAAATTAAATACTTAGAATCAATTTCCTCCCATCCATTCAAAAAAAAGTGGCTATAATCCAACTAAATGTTTCAACCACATTCAGTCATAATCGAAAGATATGATGAGTTAAGATAGAGTTAAGACTTGTAGATGCGTAGATAAATGAATGTATGGTTAGCTGTATATTTATCGACATTCTTGATGCTTTCTGAAAGAGAAAAGATACAGAATCTTCTGCAAAAATTCTTGACACGTCAACTTAAACATGTCTGCTACAAACAAAATGCGATGAGAACAATAAATAGGATTGAGAAGAAGAAGATGTATTATCCTTTGCTCTTCAATATTGTCTTCATACAATGCATGCTCATCTTCCATAGTACAGATCCACAAGCACAAACAAGTAAAATTATGACATGTGTATACATACATTAAAAACTATATGTATATCTAGAAAAAATATTGGCTGGTGTCAATAAGCAATGCCAAGCCATGTAAGCCTCTGTGGGAAAAAGTTATAACTGGTTTAATTTATTTAAAGATAGAAATGAGTGGTGGATAAGTTGACAATACTTTCGGGTCCATTAGAGTGTTGTTAAAAATGAAGTTGATCATGTATAAATGATCTATAACTTTCACGAAAACAAGGCTAAATTTTTGACATACATGTGCATAAATTACAAGGTTTGTCTATCTTTTCAATGTTAGTTTAGACACTAATTTCTACTTGTGCAAGTCATTGCCAAGTATTTATATACTTGACTTGACAAATGAAAGCTTTCAACTTTGATAGTTGTTTACCTATAATTGATATTGTAAACAAACAGGAGTTACAAATTAAAAATCACAAAAACGAAGTGAATTAGATAAAAGAAGGGTTAAAGTAACATTTATCCATTCTGGACAACATATCTCATCCTGACCCAATGAAATGCAGCAGGCATCAAACGTTAGCTGCCAAGTAAAGCTCCCATATCTGACCAGAATTCATAGAAGTGGCAATAGTGATCACTACTGATGCAATCACTGCACGTACTGTCAAAGGAATAATAAAAGATATCATTGCTGAGAGATAGAACATATGATCAGTAACAAAAAAAAGTTAAAACCATAACGTAAACAGAAAAATGCTATCTTAAAATTAAATATTTTCCTTAAGGCAAATGCCATCTTAAAATTAAATATTTTCTTTAAGGCACAGTTTTTATAATTCTAACAGAGATATGAGCCCCTTAAAATTTGTGTGTCCGCCTATTGAATTTATCCATAGATCCAATAAACCCTCTTTGTCTAGGAGGTAACAAAAGTGTTAGGTATTTGATGTTATTTAATTGGCTATTATGTGAGCAAAATGACTAGATTTGATATGTTGTAAAAAGTTAAGGAGTAATATGCAAATTATCAAAAGTATGACTTTTAGGTCTAGGGCTCAAGAATGGAAAAAGAAGGAAAAGCGGCGCGAATTTTCGCTAGGTTGTCGCCAAGGCATGACTCGAGTTTCAAAAATAAAAACTACGTCGCTAGATTGTCGCATATCCTTCGTTCGAACGAAGGTGTTGTCCAAGAAACTTTTAATTTGCTTTTAAAAGCTTTCCTCGGCTTATTCATTTTATAACCTACCTATAAATGCTCTAAAGCCACATAACGAATTTTACAAAGTTGAACATTGAGAGAAAAATATGTTATGAGATCTACTTCATCTATTTGACTTCAACCGTCGTTCTATAATTAGCTTTTGGTGTGAAAAATATTATATACACAATCCAAGTACCAAACTGCTGCTTCCTTCATATTTGTCAGAGTTGCTAAAGATCAAGGGAATGTACCTAGAGTTCCAGTTGGTGAAGAACGCGATGTTCTTCGTGCATCCACAAGAGATTCCACAAGAGATAGAAGATTCCACATAGTTAGGAGTTACTTTAAGATTACAGAATCCATGAGAGTTTTGAAAATTGCAGTTGGGAATTGGTGCAGGAGCACAGAACTCAGGAGAGTTGTAGGAATTGTAGTCAGGAGATCAGATTAGTACGTGTCGTCATCTAATCTGGTACACTATAAGTTAAAGAATCGTTTAGTTGATTGTTTATTAGCAAAGTGCCCTAAGTTTTTATTCAATTGGGTTTCTGTATGATCATTCTTGTGTTTCTTTATTGCTTCATATATCCGCAGTATTTAAACATAGGAAAACTTGATTTGCATGTCTAACCATCTAGAATAATAATTAAATTAGTGACTTGTTGCTATTAATTCTTAAATTATTTTAATTCTGCATTATTACCTATTTACCCCTCTCTAGGTATTGTTAGGGTCGAACTATACAACTTTCAAAAAGTAAATAAAAATCAACACTTTATAGGATTCTGTTTTAATGTCTCCAGGTCTTGGCTGAAGATTCATGAAGTCTATGCATATTCTATTCTTGAATTTTATGGTTGTAGATCTATAATGGAAGACAAGAGAGCAACAATGACAAAAGGCAAAAGAATATTTATCAATATATGCATATGAAAGTGAAACGAATAAAAATTTCATAAATTTCATGTGCACCAAAGAATTTAATGTAGAAGAATCGTACTCTTGTTTATTAAACTTAATATTCATAAATATCAAGCACACAAAGTCAAGGCAAGAGGCATATTTACAAAGGGCAAGAGAGAGAGAGAGAGAGAGAGAGAGAGTGTATAATATACATTGAAACTAAAGATATTGAAATAACTAAGGTTTGATCCAACTAACACCCAGAGGGGGTGAATAGGTGTAAGATGCATAATTAAAATCAAACAAACAATAACATGCAACAAGACACATATTATTGTTTCTAAATAAATTTTAAAGTCAGTTTAAACCCTAAGAATAAATCAAACATAAATATCAAAACAGTAAAGCAATCAATACCAATATTTGTTTACGGAGGAAACCCCCTTGAAGAGTTTTTCAATAGATAAAAAATCATCGAGCACTTCTTGCTAGTAAAAGATCCACTAGAAAAGATTTAACTTACAAAATTGATCTAGTCACAACTAAACCCCTTGAGAGCCGACTCTTTAAAGATATCTCCCAAATATTTTGTATGTCTATGCTATGAAAGATGTGAATGGGAAATGAGACGTGGGCAACGGGTACAGCAGACCAATGTTCAATAATATTATTAATATTAACCTTTTTTATGGTACTATCAATAAGACGAATTGGATTTTAAATAATAAATGTCCACTACATTCTGATTTGTTAGGAAATACACAAAGTGAACTCACGATGTTAATGTCAAGTTCTTAATCAAATGAAAGAAAATGGGATATGTATTGAGAAGAATTATTTATTTTCAAGGTAATGCATATGCATATCATCAACACGCATCATGTGCATGGAGTTTACTTACTAGGCGTTAGCTCATTCCACGTTATCCCTCCCTGTTTTTCAAAAGATAAAGGTAAGAGATTCGAGATGACAACTTATGGTGTGATGCACTCATTACTAACACATTTAAGCATTGAATTTGTTTTAAAAATAAAAATAAAATTAATATTTAATTTAATTGTTTTATATTTTTATGAAGTACAAGTTATTTTTTATAAATGAAATCATTGATATTTCTTATGTTAAAGAAAATTTTAATCATTTTCTGCATTTATGATTTTAATACAAACTTAAATGATAATACTTCTAAATTTAAGTATCTATATTGGGGGTGTTACAGAAATGGTCAAGTTGAGGTATCGAAAAGGCAACAGAAGAGAATCCTTGAAATGACAATGAACGCTTTGTGGACTCATTGGTCTATGAAATTAGATGATGCATTGTGGGCACATCGAACTACTTTCAAAATACTAATAGGTATGTCACCGTATTGCGTCGTGTTTGGGAAAGCATTTCATCTTTCACTTGAGCTAGAACATCGAGCACATTGGACAGTGAAAAAGCCAGATCATAATATGTAGATTGTGGGAGAAAAGAAATTCCTATAGTTTAATGAATTAGATGAGTTTCGGACTCACGCTTTGCGAGAATGCAAAAATATACAAAAAGGAATAAAAATATTGCACGATCAACATACACTACACCAAAAAAGACCTTTTGTAGCGGCCAAAAAACGTTGCAGCAAACCTTTTGCAGCGTTTTAACGTGTGTTGCGAAGGTTTGTGTTGCCGTTGATGGAAGACTTTTTGCTGCGTTTATTGACCGTTGTGAAAAACCCTTTTGCAGCATTTTTAAACGTTGCGTTAGACCCTTTTGTAGCCTTTTTTTAGCGTTGCGGTCGGTAGACCATTTTTACAGCATTGCGATTGACTCTTTTGCAACGTTTTTTCAATGTTGTCATATACTCTTTTGCAGTATTTTTTAAACGTTTCGGTAGACCATTTTGCAACTTTTTCCAACGTTGACTTTTTTTTATAGTTATATATGGAAATCAATCGATAAAATTGAAAATGACACTTTGTAAACAAATTTTAGAATTGCATAAAATTGATAATTTCATTACAAATTTTTGAATCTATACAACATTAGAATGTGATACAATACAACATTGAATCGATACAACATTTGGATTTCCGAAGCATAGATGAAATACATTTTTGAATCAATACAACATTAGAATGCATTTTTAAATTAATACAACATTAGAATACATTTTTGAATCAATACAAGATCAGAAAACTATCAACTCTGGAGCCCTATACCATTTTAATGCAAAAGAAATTCAAGTATCTCTAATGAGCATATCTGCTTAATAAAGTGTGAATGCCCAATTCTCCTTTCCAACCTACCAACATATTTCAAATGCCAAATTTAATTCCATGACAGCTAAGTAGCTAACCGACATTTACTAGAAACTACTGTAGAATTAATGTGAACTAAGTGAACAAAATGAGTTGAATCAACACATCTACTAACCAGCCATTTAAGAACAACATCACATCCAACAAATACTCTTCCACGACAAACCGATCTATAGGCTGCACATCCTGCCATTAGAAAAAGAAGGAACAGGGGAAAATGAGCCACTGATGAGAGTACAATAAACATGTCAAAAGAAAGAATAGAAGTGAATACATGCACACGATCAAAGCTATACTCATAGGTTCTACCCAGATACCATCTCTCAAGTGCAGAACTTTTGAAGTGGTAAACAGTTTCAAGGCACACAAGTTGAACTTCCAAAGTATAGGCAAAAAGGAATTATGTCGATTAGGAGAATTAAAAAAAGAAAACATCAAAATCCGGGCAGATTGCTAAAGTTTCAGTCATACCAGCCATCATGGCATCCTCAAAACCAGGTCAATCAATTATTATATAACATCATGATGTCAAAAAATTTGCAATTCCGTAAAGATTTGCCAAGTGCAGACTTTTTACAATCAACATAGATTGGTACTAAATTACTTTTCAGTTATGCACACACAGAACAGTAAAGGGAAAAAAAAAAATCAAATTTTTAGCCGTCAACGGGAAAAAGAGAGTTCCAACAAAATTAAGTGTTTGCATTAAGATGAAGACTTAATTATGGGAACCATGTTGGACCTAGTTTACAAGGGCCGAATAATCACTTAATCTTTTCACATCCAATGACCCCAAAAGTTGGGCATGACAAAAAACTTGTTAAACATTCAAAAGAAAGGGCGTGCAGAACATTTAAGGAAAAGCACAGACAAGCTAGAAAAAGCTATAGAGTACCTTAAGAAATTGAACCTGCAAAAGTAACTGAATGTTTCACATAGATTAAACCATCACCGTGCTAGAGATGGATTACTAAAAGTAAATTCCCCAAAATACCGCTGGAGGGAAGAAAAAACAGAAAGACTTCTAAACTTAAAATTTCCATGATAAGGACGATAAAGCAAGTCTACTGGTGACCCATTACACCGGGAAGAGAAAATGTGTTTTTGAATACCATAATCTATACTCATTAATGAAGGTTCCAATATTATTATGCTAGTAATGCAAAACTCAATCTCATTGTGTAACAGTAGCCATTCATTGTCAAAGAACTTCAGTAGCAGAGTAAAAATATTGCCATGAAAATGGAAGCAAAATTTATCCACCAGAAATTAATTCAGGTATTAAACAGGCTTATTATTTTATTGTCTTATCTGGGAATTACAGAGTTGCATATTTAGACATGGGTTAAAAAGTAATATAGACTTTACAAATACGAGAATTTGAAAAGATACATCTACATTCAATCTAGATCTTGACTCAGTAAAGTACCTCGTATTTACTAGAAGGAAATATATTAAGCCTCCGTATCCTTTGAGGGTATTTTGACTCAGCTTCGTGCTTTTGTCTGCCAAAGCCAATCTCAGATAGTGCAGTTGGAGGATCAGAATGGTCAGGGCAGCTTATGGGCCCAAAATCATGAGATCTCCCCTCAACCAGTTGTGCTTCAAATGAAAGATGTGGTCTTGGTACTGGAAAGGGATTTATAACTCAGAATAGAGGAAATATATCGAGAATATAACTTTATTGCAGAAACCAAAAATGTAATAAGCACCAGTATAAATATGCTAAGAATAAGAATTTGGGTGGGAAGTTGCTAATATAATGCTACTGCCATTTGAAAGTAGAACCTGCCTCCCAAATTGAACATTCTACCTTTTCCTAGTCGATGAGGAAGGACAAGCCATTTGATAAAATTATTTGGCATAATATCATGGGAAGTGTGAGTGGAGCACAGGATAATATATATATACAGCAAAAAGTGTGAAACAAAATTAAAGACAAATCACAAATGTAACAGTACCACTATCAAGCTTCCACCCATTGTTAGAAAGATCTTGAATCCGACTCCACAAGTCCTCCAAGAAATCCTTAACATAAATAAACTTAAAAATTAATAGTCGAGAATCAATAGCCAAGTACTTTATGAATGCAAAATATCATTCTTTCTGACTCTCCGAAGGGAACAAGGAAACATACTAAAATTTCAAAGCCTTATAAGCAAGGCCATAACACATACTTTTTCATTGTCAGATTGGTTGCTTTCATCAATATACTCGAAGACAGAGAAGCCGGTGTCAGAAACATGCCTTCTAATGCTCATGTATGCCTGTATGCCGGCCATAACCCTCTCAATCTCCTCAGGAACTTGCTGGCAGTCAAACAAACTTAAACTATCATCTCTCATGTTAATTGGCAGCCATAGTACAAGAAAGAACTTAACATGTCTTCCAGAAGTCCACTAAGGCTAAAAATGTGAAGAGAAAAGGAAGAAATATGAAGCTGAAAAGAAGAAAAGGAAGAAATCACAACTGTATTTGTCGTCATGGCTATATTTTTTTAATCAGAAAAGGGGGAGGGGGGGGTGCGTCAGAGGGAGATGAAGTCATGCTAAAGTTGAGAAAATTATAATCAGTGAAGACCTCTAAAAAATGCCATCAAAATGAAGCCTGAAATAGTTACCGTCCACCTAGAACCAAAGTGAAAATTGCCTATCAAAGAAAGAAGCCTTACCTCAACCAGTTCTCCTCCCCCCCAAGGGAGACACGACAAAATACGAGTTATATAAAAGTCAGCACGAGCTTGCCAAGAGGGATTTCCTTTATCATCATCCACTGTTGTTGCCGCTGATGATAGTAACGTTTCGAACAAAACCACCAAAGAACTCGGTTGAAGAACTTTGCTGCACATCTGTACCCAGCACCCCGAAAGAGAATGAAGCAAATTATGTAATATTCTCTCTTGAAAAATTATATTTTTCCAATTATTTCAACAATGAAAAGGATAAAGTAACAAAGTATAATGCAAAGACTTGGGATGTCAATGAAAAAAGTAACGAAGAATTCTCATCTTTTTTTTTCCCTCTCTCAATTACCAAGTGAACAGGATTGAAGACATTTTCGGAAGTTCAAAATAGTCGGGAAGAAACTATAATTAATTGGAAAACTGTACTTCAAAATCTTTAGAGAAGAGAAAAACAGCTTCCCCTTATATTTATATACAGCAGAGGTGAGAATGTACATTAGACTTCCCTCCTACATCCATCTAATCCCAAGTAACTCAACGTAATAATAATTCATTCCCAGTTGATTCCTGGCTAACCAAGAGATACAAGAGATCAAATATTTGGCATTAAAGACGCAAAAAGGAAGCCTAAAATTAAACCCATGGAGCTTTGGTTTTTAGTTCAGGCTCTTTGCCAATGCACCAAACCCTGAACTCCCCACCTCGATTATTTAAATAGTCTAAATATTTTGATTCAATCCAGAAATATTAATCCTTGTATCTCAGTTAAACATGACATAGGAAAGAAAATAAATTATTAAAGAAAGACCTTATATCTTTCCTAAATCCAAGATACTAGTTAAGTTGTAAAGGTTCAAAACTTTTAAAATAAGGCAATGATTTCTGAAGCAGTAGAGTAGCCTGCTGACACATACCAAGCCAGTCAAAAAGCGCATCAATACACGGATCCTGTCACAATTTCCAGAGTCCAAAGCAGCCTGAAATACATGAGATACTTATAAAGGAATGAATTCGTCTCACCAAACACATTATAGGCTTCGATAACAATAACATGAAGCTTTTTCTTTCAACTATATCCTTGAAGGAAAAAAACAAATCGCAGCTACAGCATTCACATACTGATCGAGCAAAACAATTAATTCAAAACGCAACATCCCTGGTTGATTGAGACGAGTGCGATGGCCAGATTCGTCACAATACCAGATCAACATATTATTTAGATTGTCTGTGAAGGGGAAAAGGATGTACCGTTTGAGGGGGGAGTAAAATGGATGACACAGCAAGAGGAATAAAGGCAGTTTCATTCATAAAAAAACGTTTAGAAGCATGCCTACTGTATAGAGGTTAAATGGAACATACAAGCAAATATGGTCTCTATCTCGGGATCCCTCACCTGCAAATTAGCTTGAGTATTCTCTACAACTTTTGTGACAAAATCCTCATTCTCTAGATTTAGTAGACCAACCTACAGAAATAGGAGTGTTAATGAAAACAAATGGGAGAAGTGTGTTGTCATCAGCAGGAAATCAAAATTCAAAAGTATAAAAATCACCATACATCAGAAGAAATTAGTTAAAAGTGCTAATGTAAAGTCGTACTGTTAGCAAACATATATTAGCATGACTAACATTCTCTAATGGAAAAAATCACCGCCTAACAAAGGATTTACATTAATTTAAAACAATATCAAATGCTGCTTGGAGAATTTAAAACCAGCTTTAATAGGCATAATTGTGACATAGGAAAACCCTAGTTCGTTCAAATTATATTAGGCAGAATTTGAACAGTGTAGCTGTCAAAAAAGGTGCTCTACTGTGTTATCGATTTGCTGGATTCACACCTCTATCTGTTTTCTCTCTACCGCGTGAAAAAGAATCTCACCCTAATACCTGTATATACCATTTTATACAGGAGGTTAAGAGGAAATATTTCTGTTGCAGGATATGCTTTCTCCCAACATGTGGCATCCACAGGAAAATTACCTGTTCACTACGGACTTCTGGCTTAAATGATACCCATACAAAAAGAAATAAGTGGAACTATAGCACTTCGAGGCTGGCTCTTTAGTGTATGTGGTGATGCAATTTGATGAGAGGAAGGGAAGGCACCAATAAAATAGAGTTTCCATTCTCCAGGCATAAGAATATACTTCTACATTAGCTATTTGTTTGGACCTAATAAGCATTGTCCACATCCTTGCATTTTTAATTTTGTAATGATGAACAACCTGTTATGTCTACTTGAATTTTTATTCATGGGTGCTACAGCAATAAAACCTTCATTTTCATTTTAAAAAAATAAGGTCAGGCAGAAAGGGTGGTGTTCAAAACAATAAGAAACCACTTCTACAGAGCATATTTATGGCCTGGGTCAAGTACTGGATAGCAAAATAATGTTTTTCATGAGCCCAATTCAAAGCAAAAGCGAATGATGAGGTAGGAGAAGTCAATAAATACATAAGTAATTACAAAAAATCAAATATAAAATCGAAGAGAAATTTTGCCACTGTAAGGAACTAACTACATTATAAAAAGATTGTTTTGATGCAAACTATCGAATTATAGTTAGTTCCAAGTGGCCTGCCCAATTTTTTGCTTCCCAAAAATGGCATCAGAACACCAAGTGGTGTGTGGAATTAATTTTCATAATGAAAGAATCAATTCTCTACATAGGTCTTAAATTATCATCTAGTTATATTGATTTTTTCCCACTATGTCACGTCTGTGAAGCAATTTGCAACAAGAAACCAACAGTAGTTATGCTCATTCTGCATTCTTAAAAACAATACTTAGCTATACATTTATCAATTCAACTTCCAGTTTCTGCCAATTGCAATTTTATGCTTCAAATCTTTCATATAAAACCTTGTATGCTTCTGACAAAAAATGATTTCTGAATTTTATCCATAATCATCCACCTTAACATTCATACCGAGCAAAACCGAAGATTCAAAAAAAGAACTTGAGGAAATAATAAAGAAATAGTATACTCTACCTACCAATGTTCCATACAAAGGTATCTTGTGAGGCAATTGCTCGGCACACTGAAGAAGGAACTGCATCAATATAACAAAGTAAGTTTTTCAGTACTAAAAAAAAATGGAAAACAGCAACTAAGTATGTTGTAAAAAAAATCTATTTCAGGCTTCCACTTCCGTGCGACCGTGCCTATATAATTTTCAATTCGAGTCAATAACTAATTGTAAACTTTTTGCACACACATATCCGTTACGTATCTAAGCTTGGACATGCTTGGACACTCTCAGATAGAAGCGAATACACATTTTCTAATTATTTCATTTTTTTAAGATTTTCAATACGTATCGGATATGTGAAAAAGAAGAATTTTATTGACTCATTTTATTATTGTTGACAATAGATTATATCTTTTTAATTAATAGATAACTATTGTTATTATCAATAACTTATAGAATATAGTTAATATTTATTAATTAACAAGGAGCGCCTACTTTTTTTGTGCACTCTATGAGAATGATTAAAATAACCCCACAGTGAGATGAAGAATAAATTTTCGTTCATAGCAATATGAATCTTTTATTAGAAAAATAAAATATTTATTCAAAAGGAGAATTCAAAATATCCGATATCATCGATAACTCATTTGATACTCTTAAAGGTGTTAAGCTAATTTAGGTTGCTAATGTATCATTAGATGAGACAGGGTTGAATGTTGTTATTTTTAATGATAATGAATAAGTTCAAGGTGGTGATGGTGAAGAAAATAAAATTGGGACAATTAAGAATCAAGAAAAAATGCTTTAATATTATATTTTATTTTTATTGTCAGATTTCTATTTCAATGTTTTTTTCATATTAATGAAATATACTAAATTTTATATTTATCTTATGAAAAATATTAGACATACTACGCATTCTAAAGTTTTGCTTAAAAGCTGTATGAACATACCTGTATCCTATTCGAATTACTTATTTGAATACATGCTTCTTAGGTCAATAATAACGTCAACTGACAATTAGTAAAGTGGGAAATTCATCTTTGATTCACAAACCTTTCCCTCTGACAACAAACATCGATAACAAACTTATTTTTAGTCCATAATCTTTTTGTGTAGCTACTAAAAAACTTATATTCTAGTCCACCGAGTGATAGAAATAAAATATAGAGATGAAAGGTAAAGGATAAAATAAAGAATACTAATAAAATAGACAGAGAAAACATTCCACCTCTAAAATATCGTCCTCGGAGTACTCCAATTCACGGCGAACGGCACCAAAGCATGTCTCCTATAAATGCAATTAAAACACACTAAACTTCAGAAACAAGCAAACTTAAACAAAATTCGAATCCTTATGAGTAAATAAGGAAACTAGGGTTTCGGGGGAAGTGGGGGTGGAACACTTACAATATGGTCTTTGTAGTCGTCATTTCCGCCATAGTCAGGGCACTTCTCACCAATTCGAAGCACTAAATTTCTCCAGCTGCTCATTTCAGCGGTGGCAAAGTTTTGATTGTGACCGTTTAGCGGAAAGGGTAAGCTGAAGAGGAGTAGGTTGAGTGCGAGTGGAATTGAACCTGCCGGGCGTATTAAAGCCCTGGCCACATGGGTTTAATAATTCTTTTTATAAGCGAAAAAGGATTATTATTATCTTCATATTTGGTTTGAATATAAAAATTTAAGTCAAAATGAATAATGAAATTTTTTTATATATATTTGAAAAATTATTTTTTATTAACTTCCTATATTTTTTATTAATTTTGATTCCTATATTTTTTAACAATTTTTATCAAAATTGACTAAAGATTTAATCAACCCACCTATGCAGAAGGTGTCAATGATTATCGATGATAATATTGTTCGCGATGTCGTCCACAATCACATACATTACTTCGTATTGTTGATGAAAAAAAGATTTAGGTCATATTCTTTTTACTGATTTCAAGTCGTTTTCTGTTTTCGATTTTTTAAAATAGTGAAAACGAGTTCTCTTTCCTATTTT
>CAIGRL010176992.1:0-12998 GCA_903798325.1 Fraxinus xanthoxyloides | reverse complement strand
CATGTTATTTTGGAAGAATATATTTTAGAATAGTAGATTGATTGAGAATATGTGGTTGAAAAAGAAGGAAAAGTTATTGATGTGATGAAAAATATTATTTTATTGAAGAATGTGTGATTAAAAATGAATAGAAGAATGAGAACGAAATTTTTAATGGGAATCAAATGAGGACTTAAAATCTCAAATCTTAATTTTGAAATTGTGATGTTTAAAAACCTGATTTGTTTATTGATTTGTTCCCTTGAATATGCACAAATTTTGGTCTCATATAGCACAAATTTCTTCGAGCCCGAACCCAAACCGGTAGTCACCACCCCCAACTACAATATGGTTACCCTCCCGGCTGCTGCGGTGGACGGCGACGAAAATGTGAACGAAGTCGGTACGATGCCGACGCCCTCCACTGAACAGTCCAATGAAGCCAATGTTCCCCCCACTGCCACCAATACACTGGAAACGAGATCCGAGCCCATGAACGGCATCGAAGAAGAGCCAGAAACTCTCGCATCCGAAGAAATTTCCTCCGACGAAATTTCCAACCATGNACATTGAATATACACAAATTTTGGTCCCATAGAGCACAAATTTCTTCGAGCCCGAACCTAAACCAGTAGTCACTACCCCCACTACAATATGGTTACCCTCCCGGCTGCTGCGGTGGACGGCGACGAAAATGTGAACGAAGTCGGTACGACGCCGACGCCCTCCACTGAACAGTCCAATGAAGCCAATGTTCCCCCCACTGCCACCAATACACTGGAAACGAGATCCGAGCCCATGAACGGCATCGAAGAAGAGCCAGAAACTCTCGCATCCGAAGAAATTTCCTCCGACGAAATTTCCAACCATGGAACCCCACTAGCTCTGGAATCCGACCAAAATGGATCCCAACATTCCCCAATTTCGCACCCGGATTCGGAGGAAGAAGAAGAGGAGGAGGAAGAAGAAGAAGAAGAACTACCGGACTTGCCCAAACCTGAGCTCCTAGAGAATAAAATTTCCGAAACACCCTCGGCCATGGAAGGAACTACACCCCCCGCCCAAAATGGAAAAGCCACAGGTGCGAAAACAATCAAGAAGTTGAAGAAGAAGAGCAAGGATGTGTGGACGACGACCACGAGGAAGGGGAAGAAAAAGGCAAAAAATACATCCAATGGGAACCACAATTCTAAAAATGCCACAGGTACCAACACGGCAACTGAAGATAAGGTCTTGATAACCCCTATTCCGAGGTTTCCTGACAAAAGTGATGATAGCCCGGATTCGAAGATTTGCCTCTCCAAGGTTTATAAGGCTGAAAAAGTGGAATTAGGAGAGGATAGATTGAGTGCGGGCAGCACGAAGGGCTACAGAATGGTTAGGGCGACAAGGGGGGTTGAAGAGGGCGCATGGTATTTCGAGATTAAGGTGGTGCATTTGGGTGAGACGGGGCATACAAGGTTGGGGTGGTCCACAGATAAAGGGGACTTGCAGGCGCCTGTGGGGTATGATGGTAATAGCTTTGGATACAGGGACGTTGATGGGAGTAAAGTGCACAAGGCATTAAGGGAGAAGTATGCGGAGGAAGGATATAAAGAAGGTGATGTTATTGGTTTTTATATTAATTTGCCAGACGGAGGGTCCTACGCACCTGATCCTCCACGCATGGTTTTGTACAAGGGCCAGCGGTACGTTTGTGCTCCCAATCCCAAGGAGGATCCCCCAAAAGTTGTGCCCGGTGAGTGAAGCATTAGTTTCTACTATGCGGGTTGTTTATTGTCTATTTTTGTTCTTTTTTGTTTGCTTCTTGTATTGATGATCATTACTAGAAGAATGTTTTACTTATTGTCAACTTATATTGCCTTCTACACGTGTGCTTTATACTGAATTATGCTTTAGTGGGAGTTATACAAGGAGCTTAGCTTATTGTAATTGACTGATGTTTTCCAATTAGATGTATCTTTGAGTTTGTAAGTGTGATTAGTTCTAGTTAAAGCATGTTTGGCGAAGCATAAAAATATAATTTAAGTTGGTCGAACGTACATTTATCCTCACATTTCCTACAGGCTACAACCAAACTATCCACATATTACGTACGATAGACAACTTATAAACACTACCAAACAAGTACTTCGGTAATATTTTTGGCCATTGAGTTGTTCAAGGAATTTGTGGTAGCTTTTAGCATTTCTCATTGTTGCAATTCACAACTGCACAGCAGATGGGAGGCCACCCAGCAATGGCATCCTGATGTAGAATTTTTTTGGTGAATGATACCATTCCATTCTTGCTGTTTTTTCTTCTTCAATATATATAAAACTGCTCTTCTTTGTTATATTTGTCTCATACCTTGCTACTCTTTTCCTCTCTTTTGATTTTTATTTGCTACGTGGCATTGGAACATTGAATTGTTTTTGCCTTGATCTTTCTACATTGCCTCAACATATCTCTTTTTAAGTCAGTGAATGGCTAAAAACTCCAGCAGCCATTGAAAGTTCTATTTTTTAAGTGGATACAATAGCCAATACGTTTGATCCTATTGATATCTTGGTATGAACTGAATCTTCTAACAAGAAATATATGCGATCTTTCTGGTGTTAATATTAGCATAAGTATACGTTAAATGTTTCTTTTGATTCATGTTAGCAGTCTAATTTCTTAGAAGCTCATTTCTCAGATATATAGTTCTTGTGCTGAGAAGCCCGTTTGCTGAGTTCTTTGTGAACTGTTGCTTCTGCTGTGCAGGAAGTGAGATATCTTTTTTCAAAAATGGTATATGCCAAGGTGTTTCTTTCAAGGATCTTTATGGTGATCGTTACTATCCTGCTGCTTCAATGTATACTCTTCCGAACCAACCGAATTGTGTTGTCAAGTTCAATTTCGGTCCTGATTTTGAGCGGTTCCCAGATGACTTTGGTGGGCGTCCTTTCCCAAGACCAATGATTGAAGTTTCTTATCAAGCTGTTGATGGCAGAGTTGAGAATGGTGTGTCCATTGAGAAGAAACAGTAGCTATAGCATGTCTTTTGGTTATATAGGAACTAGGATTTTATTGTAATTTTGTAACTTTTTATGACATTACTGACATATAAATAGTCAATTAGGTGAGAAATCAACTTATAAGTTTGACTCATAATATTCGTCTGGCTTTGTACCTTCTGAGGGTGTATTGATGGAGAAATTAGCTCTAGATCAAACGAAGTGGAAAAAAGTTGTCACGTAGTTGCTTCAAAAGAGTAGAGAAGGATATTCTGCTTTGGGCATCTTTTTGGAATTATGTTAATATTGATTGACATCATAGTTATCATAAAGATGTTGCATTAGCAAAATTATTCTCTCGAACTCTTGTAACCTTTGTGGATCTAAAACTTTGTTGACTTTGGCACTTGTATTTCTTGGAATTTTATTTTTCATTGTGCAATGATCTAGTGCTTCTAATCTGGTCATTGGCCTATTTTAATTTTTCTTGTTCATGTGACTATAATTTTGACAGAGAAGGTCGGATTTTTGTTATTGACTGATTGTTCTAACCAGCATTTTGTGTTCTTTTGTTATTTTTTCCCCCATTGAAACATATGACATCTTATTCCTTCTCGTCCTCTTCCTTCCCCGTCCACCTGTTTTAACTTAATTGAGTTTACCTTTGTTTAGAGAGGAGGGTAGGTGGATTTTATATAATACAGACCTACTCTCTGATTACAGGTAATCCGTGGAATATCACCAGAATGAACCCCATATACAAAGTGGTAAAAGGGAATGATACTGCTGAAATGGGTGGTCAAGCTTGAGGAAAACACTCAGGTTGGTTATGTTCCGCCTATACAAAGCTACTTGTCTGTGTGTACTATCTATTTCGGCTTTGCCTGATTATAATAGATTTTTAGCATGTGGAGTGACTGAATCTTTCTCTGAATGCAAGGGCAATCACGTATTGAATGTTCGATAAATTAATAACCTTGCTTAAATAATAAAAAAAATTGGTCTCGACTTGGGCGAGTGCACTAAATTAATAACCCCCTTAAATGCATAGGATAATAATTTTTTTTTAGATCCTTCAAGGCCCAACGAATATAAGTTAATAATAAATGCTTAAATTCATAAAAGTTCATACTAAGAAACGAACTTAATTTGACAATATTTTCTTCAATTCGCCTCTTTTTCAGAAGATGCATCTAAATTCTTTTGTTTTTTCTTCGTACACAAACCAAACTTAATTTTTTGCGATACACATACTACATTTGGCATTTTTATTTTATTTTTTCATTTTGTACAAATTAATTATTTAAAATTACAACTGTTTGAAATGCCTCTTTTGAAGAAATGATTCGTAAAACACAATTATCATCTAGATCATGATTATTGATAGGTGTATTTAGTACCCTTTGAATAATATCTTCATTAGTATTAGATTTTGTCGCGACGTCATTTTTACTAGAATAGTTTAAAAGGTGTTCGACATTCATCACATTTCTATAGTATATACCAAAAATAGCTACACACAATCCATTGATTCCTTCATCTTCACTAACTTTTGGTTGAACATTAATATCTTTATTTGACTGAATGTTGCAGATTTTTTAACTTATTTCAAATGAAACACCATAGTAGAAAAAATGTATGAACTTTGGAATTATTGGGAGTCTTGAGTTAAAACTAATTATTATAGAAATTTTATTCCTACATGAAATAACTTGAATGATTAATATTTCAACATATTAAATTTTGAAGTCATGTACATTAATGTTTCCTCTTTAATGTATGTGCGTGTGCCTTTTTGTGTGCTTACATGTATTATAAGAAAATATAATACAAGTTATAAACGTATAAAATATTCTATAAAATAATAACTATTCATTTATCGATAAAGTAATAATCATTCTAAAAATATTTTTTTTCTCAATCCCAACATTATTATTTTATAGAGATTTTACTGTACTAATAAGATAAAAAATCTCTTTTATGTAAAAATTTGTTTATAAAGTAAAAATCAACTTATATTTATAAAATTTATTATGAAGTAAAAATTTGAGTATATATTTACTATGAAGTAAAAAATTTAAATATTAACTTATATGGAAAAAAATTACTTATAAGTAAAATATCACTTATGAGTAAAAAAATTTAACTTAAAAAATTTAAATTGAAAATTACACTAAAGGGCATATATGTAATTTTGTTCTTTTAAAAAAGTTTCAGAATTGGTAGATAATAAACTCTCAAATAGGAGTTGGATTGTTTTAAAAAATGCTACTATAACCATTCAAAATTGATACTTTAATTTAAAAGAGGACCATAATCTATACCCTAAAACTCCCAAGCAGGCCCTTAAAAGGAAGCTGGCTTAAAGCATCTTTCTCGAGAAGCTCACCATAAATTAGAAAGTGTGTTAATTTTGCATTGAATGAAGGTAATAGGGATAAATATTAGAGGTCTGGATGTGGTGGAAGACTAAAACACTCTCCTCATAGTCCAAGAAAATGGAGAGAAGTGACTCACAATAGAGTTCGTAATATACTAATTTAAGATTGAAGAGCAGTGACAATTGCCTTATGAAGACTCGCTTTCGCTACGGTTCCAATGGATTCCCTTAACCTACTACATATGATCCATCGACTCATATCCTTCAACAAGCATGTGATCAAAGATTTGGCTCCTTCTACTGCTTGGGAGCTTGTCAGTAATTTAACAGGAGTTAAGCTTTTATTGACAACTCATCCGTAAAGTTGTTATAAAACAACTATTTCACAGTTGGTAACGTTGGACACCAAATGATGTGTTGCTACATGTTGAAAATCCATGTCCATGTTGGAATAGGCTTTAACAAAATTTCTTGTAGAATTTTGAGAATGATGCTTCCAGTCTATGTTCCATGTAATGTAATAGTAACTGTATTCAATTTGCTAAAAGATGCCAATTGTGTAGAAAATTCTCTTTTTTTCTTTCTCCTATTTTATCATCAATTACTTGACATGTTTTCTTGACATAGAGAGCTAGCAAAAACAGAAAGAGGGCTACTCGGCACTCATAAACTAAATAAAAAGAAGGCAAAAGCACGTAATACTTCTCTTCATTAACTTAGCATCAGGCTGCATGAGTGAGTGTTTTTTGTTAACCCACTGTAATGTGCGATATTGAGTGTTTAGTGGATTATTCCTTGTTCATGAATGCTCTTTTGGTTCCTTGCTTAAAGGCTCGAGTGGGAATTGAAGTTGAAGATGATGACATCTATACTGTGTTCAAGTTGCTAATATTAGTGTTTGAGTGGCTTAAACGTAGTCGAATTGAGGTAATTAGGCCAGTGCGCTTGTCATATGTTGAACAAGTATTTGGCTCCGAGTGGACATTCATTTAAAAAATAAAATGAAGAATGTAGCTCAACTTCGACTACAAATGGGTACAAGTGATCGACTGGGTTTGCTTACATTTATAAGTAGAGCTGTTCAACTAATTAAAGAAGCCAGTGGACATGCTATTCAACTAATTTCACATGGAATATTATAAAACCATAAGCAGACGCTGCATCAATTGTACACTCCAAATACAATCTTGCCTAATATTTCCAGGTTCCTAATTTCTGAAGACGCAGCAGCAACTGCACCATTGGCATCGGAAAAACCTTGTAAAGCACTACTTACAGCAGACTCGTTAATCTCTCGGAAAGAATTCCAAGAAAAGCAAACTTCAGTACACTGGATGATGTCAACGTTACGACCTTTCTCTTCACTGTTCAGGCCAAGACACGCACAAGATATAACCTCATCTTTCAAGTCTACAATAGAGTCGAACAATGTCATCAGCAACATAACCTTTGCCATACAAAAATCATAAAAGAATGCAATCCATAGATACTAGAGGGTCCTCAACAGTGTGAAAGAAAAAATGAAATTGTTGTTCATTGTGTTGTGCAGTCGTATTTTGCAATAATAATAAACATGCACTAAATGTTTCGACAATATGAATATCTAATTTGAAACATTTCGCATGAAGAGAGGACAACTACTTACATGTGTCAAAAGAGATCACTGATGCAGAATTTTCTAACTTGCCGATGTCTTCTTTTTCCTTTTGTGCTTCGGCTTCACAGCATCTTTTAACGTCTTCTCTTTGTTCGTCTGCTGTCCAGCTCCAGTGGTCTCTGCCGATGAAGATGCTGCACTCATAGATGCGACTGGTAGATCCGTTACAGTTACAGGTGGTTCAATCGGTGGTACTGTGTTTTCCAGGGTTGTAACTGCAACTGCACAACATAAAATTGTTTACTAGAATACGATACTTTCTCCTCGTCTCAAACATGATGCTACGCAGATCATGAAACCATTACCATCGGATACGAAGAAAATTCAACATGTCAAATGTAAATTATTGTATTATATGCAATTGTAAATTCAAATTCTTAAACCTCATAAAACGAATTACCTCGTGAGGCAAGAGATGTTTTCAATTCGTCAGAGTTGACACCCATTGAATATGGATCCCTGCAAGGACCCAAAAAAAAAAAATGCTGGTCAGAAAGATCATTTTTTACTATTGCAACTACTTGGCATAAATATCACAAAAATGGAATTTCCATTATCTATATATTAAGTGGTTGTGTGACAAACCTTTTGATACAAGTCTAGCCGATTTTGATAAAAGTTACTGAAATGTGTGGTTGAAAAGTTATAAAAGTTATAAGCCCGTGAAATGTATGGTTAAAATTAAAGTTTGACCAGTTGAAAAATTAGATAAAATTAAAGATTTTATCAAACAACCACTAAGATCCATTTCCAGAACTGTAGAAAAATTGTAACCCTGACATAAATCATAGGAATCTAAGCCTGTCCAGATAAAGATTTTGATTTGCAAGTCAAAGGGAGTCCAAGAAATGCTCATTTTGATAGATTAGTGCAAAGTTCAAAAATTGGATAAAACAACTCTTACCAACTTGATGGCCCGCCAATAAAACTTGTATCTTTGTGAGTCCTTGTTCGACTATCATCTTGCTTAGACGACTGGGTTTCAACGTCCATGGAATCGCCTTGACTGACATTGCTTGGCTTCTCCATATTTTCCTTCAAAAAATCATTCGCTCCCTTCTCATCAGCTTTGATGACATCAACTACAGCAGAGGGAGGATGTCGTTTGATCTTTCTTAGGGCTCTTTCTGTATTGTTCGACTCGACCTGCAGAAAATGGACGATTATTTAAGTAGATGAAAAATACTTCCATGTCCACAATAGCAATTATAAGTGAACTTCTGTAAATGGATATTGAAAGGGTAGGTAGTTAAGTTGGGGACATAGAAAAGCATGATAATTGCTAAAACATAGCACTGTAGAAAGTAGGAAGAAAGAACACACAATGAAATGGTTTGTTGAATTACAACAGGATTCATCAATATATAAAGTAACGAGTAATCACCAGAAATTTAAATGATCCTTGCACAAGTAATGTTTTCAAAAACAATTTTGTACAGAAGTACTTACAGCATCTTCTATTTTCTTTGTTATATCTGCAGCCTTCACAGAGGCAATCCGTAAACACTGCATAATAACGCTCTGTATGACACCTTCTCCTCCAGCTTTTTGAACAGCACATATATCGCCATTTGCATTTACGGTGGCAGTCATTCTTCCTCCCATAACAGCTTCTTCGAAGTGCGATGGGTCAATCACCTAGCAGCACATGTTACAAACATTACATATATATTGGCGGATTCACTTTATCTAAGATAGGAAAGGAAAATGACAATGGCAGGGGAGGGGAGGGGAGGGGAGAATGCAATTCCTAAATTTTATTGTGCTTACCACTGTATTCTCATCACCAATAAACGCGAAAGTTATTGCTATAGGGAGGTGATGTACAGTTAATGGAAGAGGTTCCCTTGCCTGCCAAAGTGCAAAAATTAAAAATGTAGCTCAAAATTTGTTCTCAGGTGAAATAAGAACTAGTGCAGAAAGGTCAAAGCCACCAAATCACCTATGTAATTACAGCCTTCTATATTTTTTTAACTGCACAGGATTACCACATTATCAAATAGAAAACACAGGGCATCAAATAAAAGTAAAACAAAAGGAGCAACTGATTCACTGTGAAAACAAACAGTCAAGAGATGCAGAGAACAAACTTCTTCTAACACAAAACATGGTAAATATCGGTGAGACATTTCTCATGACTGCAATAAAAATCTATACACAGTTTTTTCTCCTCTATAAATCTTCTATGATTGCTTAGCTTATTTTTCCTTTCAGGTACATGATCTCGAGTCCAGCAAAAGTCGAAAGATACTAAAAAGCAAACCAATCTAGAGCTGTCTTCAAGGGCTAAAAGTAAAGTGTATTTAGTATAAAGTCGGCAACGAAAACCAACTTCTCTGTAAAGCCAAACTTGTTTTTCCTAGCACCCCTATTATGGAGACAAATCACGATTTTGAAAAATATTCTCCTACTTTAAATATGGTTTCATGCCAGGTCAAATTCTCCCATAGTAAATCTCATCTTGAAAATTTAGAAGGACAAACTCACTTCTGGTGCATGTATTATAACTTCTTGACCATCCTCTCCTCCCAATGTGCACTCTGGCCTCCGAAATGTAAGTAGAGCAGCAAGAGCAGCAATATTGGCTGCATCAACAAGATTTCTATTCTCAAAGGAAAAAGTAAAGTCAGCAACAGTGTTTAAGCCTAGCTGAAGAAGAATATAACTCATTATTTGGAGTTTAAAGGAGAATCTTTACAACTCACCCGCCATTGTCTAAAATGTGGAGATCAACACGAAGGGACCACACCCATTTCCCAGCAACAATACAAAGAGATTCTGTATCCACAGCCCTGCTTTCCCTGCAACACATTTTCATAATTCAACAAAATTATTTCAAGCTTGGGCTATTTGTCATTCAATACAAGAAACATCATGAACTTAACTGCATTAGTTAATTTGGGTAGATAATAGGATTTTGGTTGAATAAGTATTTTTATTAAACCATCTTTGGCTCAATTGTACCATCAACTCGTTAAAATTGACTTTCAAAAAAAAAAAAAATAGTCTTGAGATGCATATTCATCATTTGAGAAAAAGAAGTTTATACAATTGCATATCAGAACTACAATGTGAAAATACAGAACAATTAGACAGTTAGGGGCTGTTGCACAATATCCGTTATCCACACCAAATAAATCAAATTCCATATGTCCAAATATAAACCAATCACCATTCACTAAATTATGCAGGAAGTTTCAGTTCTCGCCCTAGTGTGTTAGATTGAGAAAAACACTAGTCAAACGTGTATTTTAGCTTTTCAACCAACTGGTTTCTTAGACAATCAAACCAACAATACTTCCTAGATCTTCCAAGAGTTTGTAATTTTTTATATTCTTTTTAAAGTGCACTGAGATGAAACCATGAAATCTCTTTTCAAATTTCTTGACATTTTATATTCTAAATCTAAAAGTTATGGCACATAAAACAGGAAACTTCTCAAGCTATCGTACTTTAAATAGGAACTGGTCTACCACAATTTGATTTCAAAATTTAACTAATAATACACAAGTTCAAAACTCCTAGCAATGTTTTTTTTTATTCCTAGATGGTAAGTTCACCTTAATCCACGGTCAATTATGCGTCCCAATTCCACTGCAGATTCTGCAGGACGTCCCGCCTCAAATGAAGGATCGGCCATTGGAGAGAACTCAGTATATATCGCAAGAGTTCCTTCATTAGGCCGGTCCCGATAGGGTTGCACCAGTTGGCAAGTTACAAACCCCATTACATGAGTCTGTCCAAGCTGCACCTCTGACGACCCATCTTCCCTGCACGCACACACACCACAATTTTAAAGTCAATATCCAAATTCACATATCATACACTGTGATATGTAGTAGTTATCAGATGATCAACCAACAATTCTTTAACCCTTCCTTTGGGACACACTAGTACTAAGGAAAAGATAGATGAGAACAAGATACGAATCTAAATAACGAGATAGACTTCCTAAGCTTCACCCTCATTAAGAAAGGGCAAAAAAAAAAAAAAGTACTTGTAAAACAGTACATTCTTTCTTACCTACCGAACCGGACTGTCAAATTCCGGTAATCAAATGGCCTCCGACCATCAATTCTAAGGTCAGAAAGCAGCGTTGTTTCAATAAACTTCTTCTCGTTTACAGTCATATGCCAGGTATTAGCCAATCTCTGCTCCATTTTTCCTTATTCTGCAAAACGCCCATAACTGATTTCAGTAATAATCAAAGAAACGAGAAAGATCTAATAAAATTAATTCCTCTAACAAGCATACTTACAAGCTGTGCGTGTGAAGAAAAAATACAAAAGCAGAAAAAGGAGGGAAAGAGGGGATTAGTGTTTTGTGAATTTAATTTAGGGTTTTTGATTGAAGGGCTGGTTTTGACGGGTCATCCCGTACCCCGTTACAAATTGAGGAAAAGGGAACAATACATAAAGGAAAATGTTAAGTGTACATTAGCATGTGTTAAAAGTGTATTTATTAGAATACAAAAGTCAATTAAACTTGAAAATATAGTCGTTATCGGGTCACACTTGTCTAGTAAAAGTCAACAATAACGGTTAATTTTTTAATTTTAATCCGTTTTTAATCTCTATCAAACACACTCTAAGTATTACTATTTCAAAAATAAAAAAACACGTTTTAAATTTCAAAAACTAGGGGCATGTTCTTTTTACCATTTTCAAGCTATTTTCTATTTTCGATTTTTCAAAATAGTGAAAACGCATTATCTTTCCGATTTTCGAAAATGCGTTTTTGAAAACAAGTTAAAAATTTACAAAGAAAACTCAAAACGACAAATTTGTTGTTTTTGGTGTTTTCAGTTATAATCAAGTTAAAATTTTCAAAATGCGGTTTGGGTGTTTTCGAAACAATTTTTCAAAATGCCAAAAAGAACACATTTTTAACAATTTCAAAATGAACACTTAAAACACAAAATCCAAAATGAATTCAAAACTCAAAATTCAAAACTGAAACACAAATAGAACAACCCCTTTTTTTTGTAAATTTTTATTTGTGAAATAATAAATTATTAAATCAATTTATTATTAAATATTTAATTATAATATAATTTAATTAACCCACGCCACCTCCACCGCCCCAACCGGTCCGACGACTATTCCGATGGCCGATCTGATTCCGAGGACTATTTCGGCAATTGCTCCGATTCTAGGACCAGTCAGGCAACAATTCCGATGATCCCTTCCGTAGACGCTTTATTCTAACGAGTGCTCCGATTCCTGCAATATTCAAACGATTGATCCACCACCTCAAACCTACCTTGCAAAAATTTTCAAAAATTAAAAATATCAAGTCACTAAAATTTCAAAAATTAAAAATATCAAGTCACTGACGTGTCATCCATGACTAATTGTGACCATATTTGTATTAAGTGTGACTGTTTTTGTCATGCGCGACTAATTTCAAAAACACGGGAAATGCATTTTCTGCCTTCTATTTCTCAATTCTCTCTCGTCTCGCTCGTATGACCTGGGGCTCATACTGGAGATTGCACCCACAATCCAAAGCTTCGACTAGTTTTCCGTTTCCGATCTCAATAACCATAATCCAAAGCTTCAACTGGTTTTCCATTTTCAATCTCAGGTACCGATAATCCATTTCTTTGTTTGTTATTCTATATCTTGTTGTCTTCAATCTAGTTTTCGCGTCTGGTTTTTTTGGGTGTAAAATAATTTGATTCATGATGTGGAGGTGGAATTTCTGAGGCGGCTTGGATAATTTCGGGGATGAATTTGCAGGGGAAGGGTAGATGGAGGTGGAGGTGGAATTTCTGACGATTGGGTTGGGGTTGTATTGTTTGAGTGCAGAGATGCTGTAGAACAGGGAGAATCTGTAGAACATGGTAACGTTGTATCAGAATTAAGCCATTTTTTGAGAGTATTCCAATTTTTAGATTTGCAAACATCTTTTAATTTACCTTTTCTGATCAATTTTCTAGCTGGAAAAGGAATATAGTATGTAATTAAGATGTCAACTCTGCATTCCTTTTCAGTTTTTTTGC
>CAIGRL010176974.1:0-17685 GCA_903798325.1 Fraxinus xanthoxyloides | reverse complement strand
TGTTTTAATCTTTTCTGAAAGTTTAGAACAACATTTCAAACATTTGCATACATTCATTCATATAGTCAGACAAAATGGATTGGCAGTCTCTGCAAAGAAAGTAGTCCCGTGTCAAACTAAGATAAGGTTCATTGGTTATACTACATTTAGGAACACTTGCACCAATTCAAAGAAGCCTAGATTTTATCGACAAATTTCCGCATGAGATCTTAGATAAAAACAGCTTTCAAAGATTCTTAGGTTGTGTCAATTATGTAGGAGACTTTATTAAAGAGATAAGGATCTTAT
This sequence comes from Fraxinus xanthoxyloides, assembly GCA_903798325.1. NCBI lineage: Eukaryota > Viridiplantae > Streptophyta > Magnoliopsida > Lamiales > Oleaceae > Fraxinus > Fraxinus xanthoxyloides. The sequence continues at coordinate 17,397 of CAIGRL010176974.1, read as the reverse complement.
GTGCCCCTTTTTTCAAAAATTACAAAAACATCATGACCCTGGAGTCACGAGTGTACCATTGTAGTGCAAAAAATCAAAAATCAATCAAAAGCATCCCATGACTATCAAACCTTGACCCCACTGCTTCTATCATTGTTGAGATAGATGCGTCAGATTTAGGTTATGGTGGTGTCCTCAAACAAGTTCCTTTCAATTCAAGCCAAGAACAACTTGTCAGATTTTATTCTGGAGTTTGGACTGGCCCTCAAAATAATTATTCCACTATAAAAAAAGTGACTCTTGCAATCGTCCTTGTCATTTCAAAATTTCAAGATGATTTGATCAATAAAAATTTTATTTTAAAAAACCGATTGTAAAGTTTCAGAAGACATTTTGCAAAAAGATGTAAAAGACCTTGTTTCCAAACAAATTTTCGCAAAATGGCAAGCAATTCTATCTTGTTTTGATTTTCAAATTCTATATATATAAGATTCATCAAACTTTCTTGCAGATTTTCTCACAAGAGAGTTTCTTCACAAAGAGAGAGAAATATGAGTTCTTCAGAGAAAAATAAGAACAAGAAGAAAATTCAAATTCCTCTCAATTCCATAGATAATCACATTCAAAATTCTCATAGAGGATCTAAAGAAGCTTCCTCTAGTTCTCGAAATACTATGCTTGCCTCAAAAACCCAATCAAACAATTCCAGAAAACAAACCCTCAAATTACAGAAAAGCTCTTCAAATCGGATATGGTAAACTTCCAGATGTTAAACCTCAAAAATCCTTTTCATACTTCACAAAATCAATCCATTTACCTGTTTTCGAAATGGAAACATCTTGGGCTCAAAGATATTCTTCTCTTGAAGAACATGTTCAAGATTTCTTTCTCCCAAATTTCCATTTTCTTCCAAGTCCTATTAAAAAGTCCCGTGAGTATCATGAAGCTATCATTATCAAAACTGGATCACCCATTATTACTCACACCCCCAAACAACAAAAATTCAAAATACATTGATTTTTCAAAAAAAAATTATTCAAACGATAAGTCTTATGAAAACTGGGGATTGCACCATTGGGAAGAAAAATGAATGACTATTTCAAAAACTGATTCGTTCAAATCAAAATCCAATTATTTGGTCTACAAGAGGCGTGGTTTAATGTGTTCTTTTATAGACCAGTGACTCATTCATGATTTATACTTTTTCATCAAAATTGCCCATCAAACTTTCCAAAATGGTTTCAAAATTGGTTCGAGTTCTTTGGACTTGACGAAATGATTTTACCTAGTCTTACTCGTCAAGGTTTCAAACACTTCAAAAAAGGGGCAAAAACATTTTTAAAGTCTCAAGAAAATCTTTTGTTCCAATTCGCATTCAATCTCAAAGTTTCGTGGACTTTCTGTTGGGATTTCCACTTAATGCACAATCAAATCCTCCATAATTCAAAGAATAAACGTCAAAAGAACTGTTAGACGTTTCAATATTAAATGGTGGTCAAAATTCTATGAGACGAACTGTTGCCCTAAAGTCACATCCATGGATTCAAGAACAGAGAAATTTCGGCATTCCAAAATTATCTCAGAAAGAAGTTGACAAAAAATCCGATTTTCTTGTAGAAAAATCAAGACTTTTAGCAATGTTCAATCAATATTCTACTCCGGAAGAAATTCAAATTGTTTCCAACAAAATTGCAGCCCTTGCTGGGGCCTCTTCAAAGAAATCAAGTTCAAAATATTCTTCTTCAGAGTCAGAAGATTATGAAAAAAGTAATGAAGATATGTCCTTCATATATAATATTGATGACCTAATTGAAGAAAAAACTCAAAGAAATTCCCCTTCAAAATGACTACATAGACCTAGTTTTTTCAATGAATTTAGAGTTCACGGGGTGCAAAAATTAAAGGATATGTTTTTCCAACGTGTCTGCCAGCAAACAAATTATTTCTGGCAGCTTTGCCAACAGTCAAAAGATGCCAATCAATTTTATTAAAGTTACCAACTTTTCAAAAAGCTGGGAAGGAAGGACAATAATTGGTAGACTAGTGGTTCAATCAAAGATTATGTTTCTATAATTATATGAAACATTTATTGTTATTCGTTCTCGTGTCGATTGAATTTCAAGAATTCAATTTGTCTAAAAGATTTAATTATGAAAGGACGTAAGTTCTTTGTCTTCATGCCAAGATAGTTTATTTTTCAAAGCATTGTGTCTATTCCTTTTCTTAAAATATGGTGAATAGGTGATTCGAGGTTCAAGGTAATGCATGACTTTGGTCTTTTTTAACCTTATGCGAATATTTCTTTGAATAAATGGTTGTTCTCACCCCAATGGTCATTAGTGACACAAGGTTGCCAAACCATCTTTTAATTTCTTCCATCTTTCTTTATTTAACAATAGGTTTCCCAAACACATGGAAGTGTTGGAGAATGCTATTGGTTTTGGAAGTGCATGGTGCAGGTTTCGGTCATTATTTAATTTAATTGTTGTAGTGTCAATTCTTGTTGTGGTAATGAGATTGATTGATCCCTTATGATGGAAGTGCACAGACTTCCACGAAACATTGACATTCATGTAGATGGAATAAATTTATATAATGGATGTATAAAAGGTTTGTAATAAGTGTATTCATTGCTATTCGTTTCTTCTATTGAATGTGATGAATTCCTGTCTTCATAACAGAAATGGATATCGTTGGGACTAATTTGAGCTAAACAACAAATGGATAGAAAGTAGGAAGCTTACTCCTAAGTGTTGGACATGTTTAAGTGTTTGGAAAGATGCCAACTAATTGTGAAAGTATATGAACGTTCATTAAAGGCTTATTGCTATTCTTTTGAATAGGTACCTTTTTATTTGACATGAAATAATACTATCTTGTGAAATAACACAAATTTGATAAATTCCATACATTTGGAGAAGTTGAAATTCTTGTGAATCAAGATGTTTAGCACTCTTCATTGTTGTACTAAACAACACTAATGTGCATAGTTTATGTGCAATTAACACAACTTATTGACGTCAATCGTCGAATCAATTACGTTGGTAAATGCTTTGAAAGCATTAATGGTCCATGTGATGACCTTGATCTAAATTGTGTGGTCAAAGTTAAAGAAAATTTGATTAAAGTACAAAAGTATGAATTGACAACCACTAAATTGAAAGTACTTAGACTTTCACATAACATTATCTATTTGACGGATGAATTGGACTTTTAAAAAGTTAACGAACTCTAGCTTCAAGTATAACCCAAGAATGTGGGGGTGTTAAACATTAATACTTGCAAACTTGTATGAAAAATTTCAAAAACTTGTGGATGCATCATTACTAGATTGCATATCTATTCCTAATTTAATTGTGCGGCTAGCTTATCTCTCAAGTTTATATTCCATACACCTTATAAATCATAGAAGAACGTCTATGAAGTAAAAATATAGAAAGCCATTGAACTATTTTAGAAGTTTAAGGATGGCCTATAATGTGACTTACACTAAATCTAAAGTGGATAAAATAGGATGAAAGCTGATTATGGCGTTTGTTTGGATATGCAAATTGGAATATTTGAAAAATATTCATAAATACATTGTAATAGTTCAATGTTGAAAATTGAATACCCAAGTATGAAATCCACTAATAAAAGTGATTGACCAGTTTAATGATTTTGTAGAAATTATCCAACCACATTTGGAAATTGATAAAGCTTCAGATTAAGCTAGTGAGAGGCATGTAGCTTCATAAGAGGATTTCTTAGTTGGTCCACGTGTATCTATTAAATGAATCGATTGTTGGCTTGCTATATTTGATGAGATACTAAGTNTTGGATATGCAAATTGGAATATTTGAAAAATATTCATAAATACATTGTAATAGTTCAATGTTGAAAATTGAATACCCAAGTATGAAATCCACTAATAAAAGTGATTGACCAGTTTAATGATTTTGTAGAAATTATCCAACCACATTTGGAAATTGATAAAGCTTCAGATTAAGCTAGTGAGAGGCATGTAGCTTCATAAGAGGATTTCTTAGTTGGTCCACGTGTATCTATTAAATGAATCGATTGTTGGCTTGCTATATTTGATGAGATACTAAGTCACATGTAATGTATGTCTAGACATATACGTCATAGACATAATACCTTAAAGCAGTTAATCTCAAATGGTGTAAACTCGGTGATCCACTAAGAAAAGATTTATCAAGAGATTGAGTATATTGCATATCTAGGAAAATGTGCTTAAAGCCAGTACACAAGGATCTTTGTAATGATAACTCAACCTTATTGACTAGAGATCCCAAGATTTTGTTTCAAATGGACAGTTAAGTTATGAAAAATTCAATAAGTACTTGAGAACTAATTCCTACACATTCCTATGATAGGAAAAGCGCTAGCTGCAGAATGTTTTAGGTTAAGTTAAGCTTTTAATAGCTTCTATATCTTGATTACGCTAAGTGAAGTAAGACAAAATACTTTTAATAGGAGGTCACCTATATAAGTGTGAAGTGGGGTGCATTGATAAGAATTGTTTGAGGCTAAAATTCTCTAAACACTTATGAAACGCAAGAGTGTTTCATGGTCAAAATGAACACAATCATGAAAAAAATGAACGGTTTAGGGAAGACATTATGTGAGTACTATTGTCTTGATTTACACCACCACCAACAGCTAAATGGTTCTAGACCGTTCACCAATTAGCTAGTAAATCTAATAGTATTTCACTAAATATTCTGATTTGATCCGATAGTCAAATTATGAAAGTAAATAGATTAATTTGTTATACTCGTCGAGTATCATTGTAGTATATTTAAAGTCTTAAAATAAATTCTGAATGAATGAGAAATTGTGGTCCAAAGTTTGAAGGAAAATCAGAATTTAGCATATGAGGCTTTCCCTCGAGCAACACGTGAGTGATAAACTCTTTGCTTTTGGTGCTCGAGTGACGCTCAGGCAATAGGCGAGCAACAACAAAGGCTATGACCCTTGGCTAAGATTGCTGAGTTTTGGAGCGCGTCCTTCACCACACCCCTTCACCTTCTATATAAACAACCCCTAGGACATTCATTATTCATTCCATTCCATTTTTACACTTTGGTTTTGCTTAAAAAACACTTTGTAGAAGTGATTCTTTTTTGCATCAAAGTTATAATTTTCGTAGAGAGGGAACTCCGTTCGAGTTTGTTGGTCTAATCCATTTGAAGCATTCCTATGGATAGACGTGATAGTTGTATATTGGGAGATGATTGCCAGAAAACTGTTAGCACCGAGGTAGAGCAAATTCATTTAAGGACGAAGTGTCATACACTTGCCTGGGCTAATCCCATCACTTGCATTTCCTTGTTTCATTTTCGGATTTCTTTCAATTATGTTTTGATTTCAAAAATGTTAACTCTCTTACTGTTATATGAAAGGTTTTAAATTAAACAACAAAATGGCTTTCATCAAAGTATGGAAACGCACTAAATTCAATTTCATCCTTATGTAAAAGATATGTTGAATAATATGTATGCACACAATATTGGTAATATGTTTAAGGATATATTATGCACATATAATCAGTGTAAAATCCCCAACAGTTGGTCACCACATATTTAACCCGGTGGTGGTGGTGATGGGATTGAGAAAGAAAGATATTTTTTAACAATTTATTTAGGACTCTTTAAAAATTAAGACTATTATTGCAATTAGTTCTTTATTTTTCTTTTTGTTTTAAAAATGAAATGTGAGGTCGCTTTGCACAATGAACTCCAAACATAGGGACGCTTTGTGCTAATAACCCATAAACTAATCTTTACCTTGTTAATTTTCCTACATGGGACAAACAAAATTGTTTTCGCTCCAACGTATAAACCTCTTCCATTCGATCCACTTTGAGTTTTTCATTAACTCGATTATCGTTTATGACAAGTATATCTATGATTTTGATATTCTCATGGAGGAAAATATAAATAAAATTTGATATTCCAAAATGAACGAGTGGTCCAACTCAAAATTATGCCAAAGCAAGTCCATAGAGCTAATTTTTCAACAATCCTCAATATGAATGAAAATCGAAAGACGAAAATCAAAGGTAGAAACCTGTATAGGATAGATAGGCATTATCCATTGAACACTCTCTTGTGAAAGTATATTTACATTAGTAGCTGACCAATAGACATGATGTCTTTGAATTGTTCCATTTTTTATGTAAATAATGATATACTTCACATATGATTCATTTAACACAACTCATCTATCATTGTTAGTTTTTATTTTCTATATATATGCCTGGTTCTATAAGAGTTTCTAATAATTAAGCCCCGTACAATTTCCTTGCACGTGGTAACACTCCTCGTCACATAGGCGATTTCTTAATTACAAGTAACGTGTACGACTTGGCTCTATTTTGGGGCATAAAAATTATTAAAAGCATGTTGTGTATCTCTTATATAGGCATCACTGTTACATAATAGAAATGGACATAAGATAAAATCCCAAAAGTGATTCGATCAAGTCTTTACAATTATATTGTCCCTTTTTAATCTAGATCTTTGGATCTCCAATAACTAGGGCTTAAATCCCATTCCTTTCGATGGATTTTCAAATAACTCTATACTTATTCGTTGGTTTTTTTATTCGAATCGTTATCCCTAGAATTCACGTAGTCAATAGAGACAACTCCAGTTGAGAGTAGTTGTTTATAGTATTATGCCTACGACGTATATACCTTCACTTACTATTATGATTGGAACAAGATAATTGCAAGATGAATTAAAGCAATCACAAATAAGAATACCAAGATTTTACATGGAGAACCAAGATGGGAAAAAACCACGAGCAGAGGAGGAGAATCCACTAAGTCAAGAAATTGAATCGTTTTACAAAATTTGATACACTCAATCTAAATCTAACAATCCTTACAAGTTTCTAAAATATTTCACAATGATCTCAATATTACTCAAGCTTATAAAAGCCTACATCACATGAAGTATATATAATAATCTAATTTTGATGTTCTGAATGACGTAGAATCCAAGAATCATGTTAAAAAACGAATTATGGTCGAGACAGTAGCATAGGGGTGCTATTGATCAGGTGCCTTAACTCTGCTTCAAGGCCTCTTGAAGGTATTTTTCATCATTCCAAATTCTCTTTCCCGATCAAACTTTCAATCCTTGATGAAATTTGATCCTTCATCAAATTGGACTTCCAAACCAAAACTATTTATGCTTACTTTATCAATCAACTGCTCAATTCTCATGGAATTTTGATCATATGACAACTAATCTCTACCTGACACAAATTCCATAACAATGAATTAGTTTTCAGTCTTCAACAAGTACTTATCCACTTTTTCCACAAAAGCCTTAATGGGCTAGGTCAATGACAAATACCAACTAAATTCAAATAATGCTCAAACCTAACAATGTGATGTGGTTTTGTCATAATATCAACAGGATTTTCCTTGTTATCAACCTTGCTCATTACATTATTACCATGAGTAATTACATCATGCACAAAGTGATACCTCACATCAATGTGATTTGTCCTCTCGTGAAATATCTGATCCCTAGTCAGAAAGATAGCATTCTGACTATCACAATACATGGTAGACATTTGCAAATTTTTGCTGATTTTGCCAATCAAACTCCTCAACCACATGGCCTCCTTAAATATATCTTCGTAATGGCCATATACTTTACCTATGTTGTAGACAATGCTACTGTATTCTACAAAGTAGGCTTTCAGCTGATATGACAGAATCCAAGGGTAAATACATACCTTATAAATGATTTTCTCTTATCAATATCTCCTACATAATCTGAATCTACATACCCAGTGACTTTATCGTATTTCTATAAAAAAGGCAAGCAAGTATTAGTAAAGCCCCTCAAGTATCTGTATATTCGTGGCACAACTTTCAAATATTTTTTGTGTGGATTTGCTATGCATCTGCTAACTGTATTGACTGCATGTGTCGAATGTAGATGTGTACAAACAATCACGTACATAAGCAATCCCATTGCACTAGAATAAGGAACCTGAGACATATAATTAATGTCTTCATCGACTGAGGGCATAAGTCGATGATAGTTTGAAGTGGACAGTCAAAGGAGTACTGACAGCCTTTGCATTCAGCATATTGACCCTGTGAAGTGCCTTTTCCATCTACTCTTTCTGACTCGAATACAATCTGCTAGCTTTTCTATCCTTCAAGATCTCCATACCAAGGATCTTCTGCTCCCAAATATTTTATCTCGAAATCTTCACTGAGTTGGGTCTTCACCTTTCTGACATCTGCTTTATCAGCATGTCATCAGCATACAAAGTAGATATGTAATCAACCCATCATCATACATTTTGAATACACATAACTATCATAACTGTTCCTGATAAAAGTTATGAGTAGTCGTGAATGAATCTAACATCTTGTACCACTACCTTGGCGACCGCTTCAGTCTATACAATGATTTCTTTGACAAGCACGCATAGTCCTTCTTTTTGGTAACTACAAATCTTTCTAGTTGTTGTATGTAAATGTTATCCTCAAGTTTTCCATGCAAGAATGCTATCTTGACATTCATCTCTGAAGCTCCAAGTCATCTTTAGCTACAACCCTAAGCAAAACTGGAATTGAGCTTTACTTTACAATTGATGAGAACACATCTGAAAAGTCAACCACTAAAACCTGACTATAATCCTTAGCTACCCATATGGCCTCTTCAATCCTTGATGTTCCTTTATTTCTTTTGAACACCCACTTGTAGCGAACAACATTATTTTCTTCGATCAGTTTCACTAAGTCCCATGTGCTATTTTTTATTAAGTGACTTTATCTCCTCCTGCATCACAATCAACCATCAGCTAAAATACTGGAACTGACTAGATTTGTGTATGTAGCAGGCTCTTCAGTGGAATCAATACTATCAACCACAATCAATGCATAAGCTACCAAACTTCTTCTCCGTACTTTTGTGGAGGTCTAATATCTCTATGAGGTCTGTCCTTAGAAATCAAATATTGTGGAATTGCTAGTTATGTAGTCAAAGTAGGTAAAGTGTTATTGTCGCTAGGTCTGAAATAGATTGATCTGAAGCCTCTATTCTCTCTTTTGAAGTAATCTCCGATTCCACCTAAGTATTTACAAAAATTCCTGAAAGGCAAATTTTGAGCGACAGCAAGTTCATCAAACATTACTTCTCTACTAACCACCACATTTCCTATCTTAGGAGACCATAATTTATATCCATTAACACTTAATTTATACCTAAAAAGATGTATTTTCTAGACTGAGGCTCCAACTTTCCATTATTCACATGAATATAAGCAAGACACCCAAATATCTTCAAGTCAGAATAAGAAGAAGGTTTACCAAATTATACTTCTTCTGGTGTCTTTTTCTCGATGGCAACTGAGGGTGAACAATTATTTAAAAGATGAGGGTGAATGATTATTTAGAAGACAAGCTGTATTGGCAGTTTCAACCCAAAAGGTATTAGACAACCTAGATTTTGAAAGCACACAATTAACCTCTTCCATCAAGGTTATATTCATATGTTCTACCACACCATTTTGCTACAAAATTTCAGGCACTATGAAGTATCTCAAAATGCATTCAGCATTACAAAAGTTATTGAATTCATTTGAACAAAAATCTAACACGTTATCTGTGCGTAGACATTTTACCTGCTTTCCTGTCGACTTCTCAATAATTGTTTCCCACTCCTTGAAGGTAGCAAAGAGATCACCCTTATATTTCCAAGAGAGTACACAAACTTTCTTAGAAAAATCATTAATTACTGTTAATAAGTAATAAGCACATTCTATAGAAGGCACGCTCGCCATCTCCAGTGGTCTGAATGGATATATTCAAGTCCTTTTGTGTTGCAACTTTCTTTAGTAGATTTGATCCTTTTCTCTTTCCCAAAGGCACAATACTCATAAATTTTCATCTTACTAGTCTTTTGCCCATTAAGAAGCCCTATCCTACTCAACTCTACCATACTATTCTCACTCAAATGTCCAACCGCATATACTGAAGTTACAAAACTTTATCTACCAAATAAGTAGTAGTAACTGCAAAATGTAATTGTGGACTTTGCAAATTGTAACTGAGTAGAGCTTTTATGTTCCTTTATGACACAAAAGCACCACTGCTCACCTTTAAAACTCCATCTTTACTAGTGTATCTATACCCTTTTGAGTCAAGGGTACTCAAAGAAATGAGATTTATCTTCAGTTCTAGAATATGACTTAGATCTATAAGTGTTCTAATAGCTCCACCGAACATTATGATTCAGATTGTACCAACTCCAGCAATTTACAAGGTGCATTATTTTCCATAATCACAACATCGCTTAAGATGCCATTAGATGTTGTAAAACAGCCCCTGTTAGGACACAAGCCGAGACTAGAACCCAATTTCACAAAGCTTGGATACAATGTCAAAAATCACAAGAAGCTCTTATTCACTTTGTCCATCTTCCACAATATCAACAAGCTATTGTATTCTCAGGTTAGTTTCATCTATTTGTAGCAACAACCATTCTCTTGTTCTTCAAAGAGTAGCAATCAGTTGATATGCCCGTTCTTCTTACAAAAATGGCATACTTTCTCCTTTTGTCTAAATTTTGATCTACGTCTCATATTCCTACCAAGATTCCTATCTTGATTCCTTCTACATACAAATAGGCCTTCAACCTAATTCTCATATCCAACTACAACATGCTTTATCTTTTTCTTTGACAATAAAGCATCATAGACCTCATTAACACTGAAGTTATCATGACAGTAGAGAATTGCATCTCTAAAAGTCACATATGAAAACGACAATGAATATAACAACATCAACGCCAGATCCTCATCATCATACTTAACCACTAATGTTTCTAAATAAGCTACAATTTCTTTGAACATAGTTAATAGGCATATCGTTAGATATCCAGTGAGCATATAAACGTTGTCTCAAGTATAACTTACTAGTTAATCTCTTTGTCATACAAAATTGGTCTTGTTTCAACCACAACCCAGCGACACTTTTCTCCTTTAGAATATCCTGAAGAATTTGATTTGATAGATGGAGATGGATTTGCGATAGGGCTTTTTCGAACCATATGCTACTTTTCATCCTACATTCAGGTTGAAGACATTTTATCAAACCCTAACAAGGCATCCTCAAAATCAATATAAGCGAGAACCACTCATATCTTCACATGCCATAGAGTAAATCTTGTGTTGTGATCCAATAATGAAATATCATATTTCATCATTGCTAAACAATAAATCAACATTGCTCTGATACCAATTTGTTATGATTGGAACAAGATAATTGCAAAATGAAATAAAGCAATCACAAACAAGAACACCAAGAGTTTATGTGGAAACCCAATATGGGAAAAAATGATGGGCAGAGAAGGAAAATCTACTAAACCAAGAAATCAAATTGCTTTACAAGATTTGATACCCTTAATTTAAATCTAACAATCCTCACAAGTTTCTAATGTATTTGACAATGATCTCAATATTACTCAAGCCTATGAAAAGCCTACATCGCGTGGAGTATATGTAGGAGTTCAATTTTTTAGTCTCGAATCAAGTAGAATGTAAGAATCTCGTTAGAAAATGAATTCTAGCCGAAATGGTAGCACGGGGATGCCATTGATCAAGCGACCAATCGCTTGGGTGAGGCTGCGGTGCCTTTCCACTGCTTCAATTCAGAAGGGTCGGCACTGCAACTCCTCGAACCAGACGTCCCAGCTTTGACTCCTTGTTGGTCTTTCATAGGTAGTGCCTGGCGCCCAGTTTCGGCTCCAATACCTTCCAAATGTATTTTTCATCATTTCAAAGTCTCTTTCCCAATCAAATTTCCAATCCTCGATGAAATTTGATTCCTTATCAAATCAGACTTCCAAACAAAACTATGTATGCTTTCTTTATTAATCAACCACCCAATTCACATGGAATTGGGGTCATACCACAACACTTACCATTATACATGTTGACCTATGCTCTTCCAATTGCAGATTGACTATCACATATAGAAATTGTTAGTATAGATTTTGACCTTCTCGAAATATCTTTTGAGAAGTTGCGTAACCACTCAAACTCCTCACCACATTTGTCTAAGGCTGTAAACTTAAATTCCATTAGAGATCTGGCAATAACTAACTGTTTAGAGAATTTTAATAATATAGATACACCTCCTAATGTAAATAAAAGCCACTTGTAGACTTTGACTCTTTTATATTAGATATTCAGTTAGCATCACTATATACTTCAAGGACTGGCGGATATCTAGTATAGTGCAGCCAATAATTACAAATATATATGAACTACTTCAGCATTCTTATTATCCATTTACAATGGTCAACTTCCGGATTACTCATGTATCTACTCACTTTACTAATTGTGTAAGCTATACATGGTCTTGTTCAAATCATTAAGTACAACAAACTTCTAATAATTCTAGAGTACTGACTGTACTTGAGAAAAGCTCTCACCGTTGTCTCTAGATAGATGTTGATCTATCGATTTTCTAGTTATGCCCATATCATTCTTGTTAATTTTTTAGAAATTTTGTCCACATAATGTGACGCCTTAGATCGAGTCCATATGATATTCTTGAAATTTAAACTTCAAGTATCACATAAGCTAATCCATATCTTTTTTTGTTTTGGTTAAATCTTGAATTCAACATGTTTTTGAGAAATTTAATCGCCTATCGTTGCTATCAATAGCATGTTGTCAACATAATTGAATAAAATGATGTAACCATTTTTGATATCTTTGACGTAAAAGTATCTATCTTTTCTATCATATTTGTAGATCTTAAATCCACATTCTATTATGACATTATGAAAATTTTCATGCCACTGTTTGAGTGTTTGTTTCAAGTTATACAACGACTTTACCAATTTATAGACTTTATTTTCCTGTCTTGGAGATGAAAAATATTGTCTTCCTCTAAATTTCCATCCATAAAGGCATTTTTTACATCCATTTGATGTACTTCAATATTTCGTAGAGCTAGAATTGTGAATATCATTCTAATTGATGTTATTCTTATTACTGTAGAATACTATTAAAGTAATCAAGGCATTTTCGTTGTATGTGACCTTTTACTTCTGGTCCGGCCTTATACTTCTCCATTGTTCCATCTACTTTCATTTTCATTTTCAAAATCCATTTATATCCTAGTAGTTTTCTTCTCAATGGAAGGTCAGTAGGCTTCTATGTATAATTTTGCAAAATGGAATATATTAACTTTTAATGGCCTATTTCCACTAAGATCCTTTTGAAGAATTCAAAACTCTTAGAAACATTGAGATTTATTTTGTAGCATATAGGTTATAAAATTAGGACTACAAAATTTTTATGACATTTCTCTTTTTCTATGCCCTGGTTCAACATCAACTTCCTCTTTTAATCCTTGATCCTGACCAATTTCAACCATAGTCTCATTTGTGAGTTTCCTCTGAGCTTGCTTCATCTTTGGGTCTCTATGGAAGTATATGTTTAAAGAACAAAATACTTCTCGATTCCATTATCATATTGGTGTATGTCCAGAGATTTTAAACTCATGCACAAGAAATTGATAAACACTTCTATTATATGCATAACATATAAAATTGAAATCTACAATTTTGGAGCCTATTTTCACCTTCTTTGATGTAGGTGTGTCCACTTTAAAAATACATCCCTATATTGTTACCCCTATGTTTTTAGTATTTATAGGAAGACTTCCTTGCTTTCCGTAATTTATAGGTGCTTTTATTTTTTTGGACACCTTATTTAAAAGCTAGTTTTTTGACACCACAACTTTCTCTCACATCTTCCAAGGTAACCCTAAACTAACTAACAATGCATTCGTGATTTCATTTAAATTACAATTTTTTGTGTTCAACATCATCAGTTTACTAGGGTGAATAAGGTGATGTGAGTTTTCATGTATGATTTCATATTGTGTCTAGAATTCAGCAAATGATGTTTCATACTTACCACGTCGATCACTTCTCAACACCTTAATTTTCTTATTTAGTTGATTATCTTCATTCTTATAAAGAAGAAATTTCTAGATAACTTTGTCCTTACTTTTAAGCATATATAACAATATTTTGTGCTATCATCAAGAAAGTAATGAAATACTTGTTTGCAAAAAAATGAAATAATATACGTCACTATGAGTTAAATTAAGTGATTTTATACTTCTTTAAATTGATTGAAATGATGACTGTGTCAATTTTGACTCAACACAAGTTTTGCACTTATATTTATAATCAACATGGAACATGAGTATGTTCAAGTTAATTAAACTATGTAAAGTATCATAATTAAGATGTTCTAGTCTACCATGCCACAATTGGAAGATTCAAGCAAGTAGAAGAACTATTTTATTCATTTTTAGCTTAACAATCATTATATTGAGCTTAAGCAACCCTCATAAGCAACCCTTTTTGAAAAACATTCATCTCTTGCACAAAATAACTTTATCTGACTCAAACACTATATGAAAACCATGTTTATTTAGAAGCAACCAGGACTCTAGGTTCTCTTGCTGATTTTCGGCACATATAACACATTATTAAGAGTAATCTCTTTCCCATAAGATATCTTCAAAACTACCTTACATTGACCCTTGATTTTAGAAATTTCTGAATTTTCCATAAACAACTTTTTTCCATTCTCAATTTGTTTGAATGAATAAAAAAAAAATCTTTATTGGAGCACACATACCTCATGGCCCGATGTCAATCCATCACTCTTTTGGACTTCAGAAATAATGGCTACGATGTTCATTTCAGACACATCATGTGTCATGTAGTTAACCACATTTGCTTCTTTTTTATTATTCATCTTTAGGAATCTACACTTGGAAGATTTTTTGGCATAGTTTTGAAACATTTTCCTTGAAACGTCTTCTTAGCCCCTTTGCCACCAGATAACCCAAACTTGTTCCTATAGGTCTTAGAAATTTGACCATACTCCACAACATTTGATTTAGCCACTGTGGGGTTGTTTCGAACTTCTGTTATTTTCTTCGATTCAAAGACGTCTAACAATCAGTTTTTCAATATTTCCACATCGGAGGCAATTTCTCAATAGTAGCAACAACTTAGAAAGTTACACTCAAAATCACCCCATCATCATGAATATCATGTTTAATTACTTTGAGTTTTTGTACTTGACAAATCACAGTTTTGAGTCAACCATCTTGCAATCTAAGAATTGATCAACAATAAATTTCTTAGCCACAACATCCTTAGTTTTATATTTTCAATCTAATGACTCCTATAAATCCTTAGTTGTTTTAATTGTACTATACAAGTATAGTGAATCAGCCAAGTTATTCATGATTTGGTTACGGCACAGGAAATTAAAACGTTTTCAAGTATCAAGTGCGCTAATAGCTTGGACATCTCTTTCGCCCTCATTGACGAAGAATCCTTAGTCAACAACATTATGAAATTCAAGGTAGTTGGATAAAACATCATTTGTTGCCACCTTTTGAAATTCAAACCATAGAGTTTCTTTTATTTTCCCCATAACTACATGGGACAGTTAAAGCAAGGCTAGTTGTTTGAGCCACTGTATGGGTAACAATATGACTTGGCAATTTAGCCACATTCTGGGTCATAGTAAGACTTGGCACGTGAGCCACTGTCTAATTTCCAGTAGCTACATTGGTTGATCTGTTTGCTATTTATGCAAAATCAAACAAATGTTAGTTCCTTAATAAAGATTAAAAGTTAACAATATGTGTTTATTTTTTATCAGACCAGTTTTAATTTTTTTTAAGTAAAAAATCCATAAAATATGATAATTTATGTTGGAGATTAAAAAAGGCAAATAGGAATAAAGAATTACAGAATTATATAAATCGCTAAAAAAAAGAACATAATTTCAATCGAGGTATTTGTATTACTTAGTGTCCTTAAAATGGAGTTGTCTCCTGTAAATGCTTAAGGTTTCATTTGAGTGTAGACACCTCCCAATATATAATAGAAAAAACTAGTATAATCTGAGTACTTCACAATCTGTAATTTTGTTTTCTGCCCTATCAACAATTATCATGATAGATCCTTACCCCAATTACAGTTTTTTCAATGGATGGTTCAATATCAAACCTTTTAACTAGTTTTCTACCTCTACTGCTGTGGCAATCGTTTTCACCTCGACTCCAGAATCTCTTTATACTTTTAATTACATCTATTCTACCAGTAGTTTTAACAACAATTATAATATCGAGAGGCTCCATCGCGAATGATTTTGGTGAAACCAAACCTTAATAACTAGTTTATAGTTTACTTGGGTGAAGTATTAAGATTTGATTATGGAATATTTTGGGGAATGAATTCAAATGGCCACCCTTCAATCTTTTTTTGTCCAACAGGCCTTCGACCAAGTTCTCAAGAATAAAATAAAATTTAATTATTTAAAAACGTAATGAGACTATTTTATCCTTCCTTGTTATTAGCTGAATTGAAGGAAGAATCGAAGATTTATTCCCTCAAAACTATTTATCCCGTCAAAACTATTTATCCCCAAATTGAAAATTGAAAAAGGGATTGTTTTTACATCTCCATTCTCAGATCAAACCTATCTCTTCCTTTCTCCTCATTCTCAGGTTTCACCAACCAAACCGAACATATCTTCTTCCTTTATGTCAGGTATGAATGGCAAGCTAAGCAGAGGGAAAAAGGCGGCAAGAAAAGGAAAGAAAGTTGACGAGTATCGTGAAATTGGCTTGAGGCTGAAAAATTATCCAGAAGAAAAGCTTCGAAAAGCCAAGAAATTGGTTTCAAATTTTATTAAATCAGCTGGTAAGTGGAGGAGGTAATCATTCTTTATAGTGTTGAACATGCACATCCCAGATTTTCTGTCTTTTTTATGTTTGCAAATGTAACACTTCGGTACATTTATGTGTAAATTAGGATTTCTTTTGCTTAGTTTAGAGGTATAAATTCAAATCAGAAGTGAACGATCCAACAATTTGAAATAATGAGTGTGTCCCAGTAAAGAATCTCTTTGCCAATTACTAGAATTATTGTAAAACAATAATAATAAAAAGGCATAATGAGGACTATTCTAGCACAATGCACTCTTTGCCCTCTCTCTAACGCAGAGAAAGCTATTTTTATCCTTTGATTTTTGAGTTGTATGTTGGGTTTTTAAATATTTGCATAACTTACTGGGTAGCAATGGCAGATCGAAACAACAAATGAGTCTAAGAAGGTTTGTAACCTACGACTATGATCAAAAGAGGGAGATGTGTTAATCACCTCGTAGCACCATTTTTTCAGTAGTTTCTACAAGGATAAGTTATTTTCTTCATTACCAAATTTTGGAGGTAATATCAGACGTTTATTTAGAAACATTCTTTAATTCTATTGGGCTCTATTCGATTTAATCTCAAAACTGTTGGAAAATATATATTGATGGCAAATA
>CAIGRL010176968.1:0-12816 GCA_903798325.1 Fraxinus xanthoxyloides | reverse complement strand
CAATCAACAATTATGGGTAAGGAAGAAGTCTACATTACCATTTTGTTTTGATAAGATGAGGATGAAAACTGTTTCATACATGGAGAGTAAATTGTGGGGATAAAATGAGAAAAAACATTAATTAGTGGGGGATAAAATGGGAAGATGAAATACGTCCCCGAATGAATAGTAAGTGAAGGATTCTCTCTTTTAATAGAATATGGATAAATCACATTTTAATTAAGTTAAAGGTCATTAAACTTTATTCATTATCATATTTATATCATTAAAGTTTTTTTTTTCATCACACTCTTATTTTTAATATTTAATTAATTAAAAAATCTAGTCCTTATTCATAATTTTCGTTCAAAAATATTGTTAATGCGTTTAAAATGAGGATCAAACATTAATTGCAATTTTGTAATATTATCTGTTTTGCTTAATAAAAATATAATGGGTAAACGAGTTTTTTAATCAGGAATAATTCATGTTAATTTAAGAATAAAAATGCTAAGAAAAAGTTATATGGCATAAATGTGATAGTGTAACGATTATGACCCTTTCATGTAATTAAAATGTGGTTTAGTTATTAAAAAAAATGTGGTGTGAATATATTTAGTGAAGTTAAAATCTTATTGGTATTATCATGTACCAATTGCATCTCATAAAAGATGTGTGTATCAAGGTCAAAAGTATTGATTTGGCCTCTTGCATGGTCTAAATTCAGACAGAATTAAGACTACATTTGATCAATCATATCCTCTCCTCTTTCCATTTGCCTGATTTTCTTCCTTAAAATTAGAAAGGGGTGGGGAACAAGATAAGCAATTTCAAGTAGTTTCCTCCCATAAGACCTGGTACCCAAACAAAAAGAGATCCTCTTTATTCTCTCGTGGGTTTTTGTGGCCATGCTCCATTAGTGGAATCTCTCACTAAACTTGCTATATATGTCAAATCTTTACCATTCACTTCAAAAATTATGAGTTTCCTTACAGAACCTTTCCAAAAAGGAAGCCAAGAAAATATTTCCACTTTTTTGTGATATGATAAAGTGGAAGAATACTTGTTTATCTGAAATGGGCACAAGTCACTAGTTTATTTTACATCCCAAGAATCAGATAAACACACAGACACTCTCCCAATGTTTTGTTTTAAAATTTAGGTTTGAGTGAAATTTAGTAGAGGTAAAGATGACGAGCGCTGAGCCACCCGGTTCTGGGCAGCCTTAGAGATCGAAAATGACTGTTTATGTTGTAGCATGTTGGATATTTGCTGCCTTTGGTGGTCTAATGTTTGGCTATGATATTGGAATTTCGGGAATCAGGTATATGCATACTGCTCATAGTTTCAGGCTTTTAGTGCTTGTTTTGCTTATGGTACAGTTATGGACGGTGTAATAAACAATATTTTAGCCTTTTACGAGAGATGCCAATGCCATTAAATTGTTGGAAAAAATTGTCTTTTGTGACATGATCGATATGATCTAGTATAAAGAACATTTTTGGATCGATCCATCAATGGAGTGGCTCCACCTCGTATTTCTTCATTATACTAAAATCGTTTAGGATAAGATTGCTTTGTTGCACTCTGTAGAGCTCAATCATATTGTACATCGACTGCAAATAAGCCCTTTTTTTTATTTATTTTTTATCTTGGTGCAAGAGGAGTGAGAAAACTTCATATTTTCTTCTTGGTTATAACGAAAAATCTACAGAATCAAGTGAACGTAGCTCTTACATTTATTTCATTTTACTTATTATTGATATCATAAATGGGATCATTTCTTTGTGGTGGTTTTAGGCGGAGTGACTTCAATGAATGACTTCTTGAAGAAGTTCTTTCCACTTATATATGAGAGGAAATTGCATGCCAAGAAAAACAATTATTGCAAATATGATGATCAATTGCTTCAGCTTTTCACATCTTCTTTGTACCTTGCTGCCCTTGTTGCAAGCTTTGGAGCCTCAAAGGCCTGCAACGTGCTTGGTAGGAAACCTACAATCGGTTTGGCATCGATAATTTTCATTCTTGGAGCTATAGTAAGTGGAATAGCTCCAAACAAAGCCCTGTTAATCATTGGAAGAATTCTTTTTGGAATTGGAGTTGGATTTGGCAATGAGGTAAATAAGTGTCGTTGTTATTATCTTTCTCCTACAGTTTTTTGTACATTGGTGATCAAAATTTATAATTTTTTCTCTGTTCTGATTGAAATTGTATCTGAAAATGCAGTCAGTTCCTCTGTTTTTATCAGAGTTGTCAATATTCTGTTTCAACTCTTTGTAACAATAGGGATTCTTTTAGCAAATCTTGTGAATTATGCTGTTTCATCAATTCATCCGAATGGATGGAGGATTGCGCTAGGTCTAGCCGGTGTTCCAGCCATCTTCCTCTTTACTGGTTCCCTTATCATTACTGAGACACCTTCGAGCCTCATTGAACATGGAAAAGAGTTTGAAGGGAAAGAAGCACTAAGGAAGATCCGGGGTGTGGATGATGTGGAATCTGAACTTGAAATGATAAAACTGGCATGTGAGATAGCAAGGCAAGTTAAGCATCCTTACAAGAAACTCTTCAAGCGTGTCAGCATGCCTCCATTGATCATTGGTATCTCGGTGCAAGTTTTTCAGCAGTTCACAGGAATTAATGCTATCATGTTTTATGCACCGGTTCTGTTCCAAACAGCTGGATTTAAGAGCGACGGTTCTCTGCTGTCTGCCATTATCACGGGAGTTGTAAATGTCTTGAGCACTATTGTCTCAATTGTTGTTGTTGATAGGGTTGGGAGGAGGAAATTGCTTCTTCAAGCTTGTGTGCAAATGTTCATAAGCATGGTGATCTTATTTGCCATCTTATCTACAAATATATGCACAAATGCTATCTTATTTGCTTCAAATTTATGTGTGTGTATTCGTAGGTTGAAGTCATCTAGACATCTATACGACAAACTACATTCTGTTTTATTCTGATTGAATGCAGGTGGCAATTGGATCAATTCTGCTTATTCATTTGAAGCATACTGGTTCACTTGATAAAGGACTTGCTGCACTTGTTGTGGTTCTTGTGTGTTTATTTGTTATGTCTTTCGCAAGGTCATGGAGTCTAATGGGTTGGCTAATACCAAGCGAAACGTTCCCGTTGGAGACGAGAACTGCAGGATTCGCATTTGCCGTTAGTGCCAACATGCTCTTCACTTTCATCATAGCTCAGGCCTTCTTGTCTATGTTGTGTAACATGCGCGCATATATTTTCTTCTTCTTCGCCGTATGGATATTGATCATGGGACTGTTTGTCATGTTCCCGATTGATTCCATGACTGAGAGGATCTGGAAAAAGCATCCAGTTTGGAGGAAGTTTATGGGTAAAGAAGTCAAGAACTATGAGATGACCTAAAACTGTATCAGGGATGAAGAGGTGAAGTTATATTCTTTCACCTCTTTTTTCCACTTAATTTTTCCCATTCCAATAAGCAGAAGTTTAGACAAACTAGGACTGAACTCTATAAGTTTTGTTCGAATGGGTGCAGATTTTAAGTCTTTAAGATATATGCACTAGGCAGTGGCATTAATTTCGTAGTGTACAGTAAATTTTTATGAGTTGCTTTGAGACGTAATATTTCCTTTTTCAATTATCGTGTGATAGAAAGAACATTTAGCTCTGTAGGAGTTTATAATTCAAATTGATGTGATAAATGCATGTTTGGTACCCACTAATTTGAGGACGTAGAGTATAATGAACAAGAATTTGTATAACTTGTATATTTCGTAATATTGTCTAATACTATCTAATCTTCCGTGCCAACAAGAATGAAGTTAGCGTACCCCAATACTCTCCCTTATCCTCACCTTTTTAGCTTTCATCAGCCGATTCAGCCCCATTTTTGGCCTTGAATTAGTCAAAGCCATAAATACGGTTGACGGGAGGAAAAGTATAGAAAAGATACGTGAGCGACTTCGAGCAATATCTTTGAATCCGTAATACTGTGAAAGAAGGTCCTGCTCCAAGTTATTTAAGAATAGTGCATCGAGTTTCTCAAACTGAACATGCCATGAGCAATGTTTGGTACACAATACAATACTAAACGTGTAAGATTTTATCGATTTTTCATTTTGCTTCTCTCGATTGAGTACTGCATGGTGTGGATTGAAGAACTCTAGAATTGTGAAATATATACCAATTTGGAGAAAGAAAAAGATGGAAAGTTCATTTGCCGGTAAAGTTCTCTTGTGAAAATGTACTCAACAATACAAAAAAATTACAACTGCAGTACATAGAAAACAAGAACTGACAGGAATGAAATTTATTATGAATCTTATACTGAGTACATTAATAACACCTAGTAAAATGCCAAAATGTTTTCACCAATGAGCTGATAATCCATGTAACTCATAAATTCAAATGAAATGATAGCATTTAAGAAACCACGAATAAAAGCTGCAAAACCAGCAATAGCCATCCAAGCCTCTCAAATGGCTTATTTAAAGCCGAGAATCGTGCTGCACTGGGAGAAGGTGCAGGTACCATATGAATAGGAGAGGATACTGAGGAAGGCGAAGGGGCAACTGAAGGAGAGCGAAGAACGTTGATATCGACTTTCTGTCCAGCCTGGCAGTGACCGGGGACGGCACACATGAAGAAGTGGTGACCATGAGTATTGATGGTTATGGAGTCATTTCCAGTAGTGTGAGTAGAAATAGGAGAAGATGCATTGCATGACTTGTACTCAGCATGTGTAACTTGCATCACATTGTGAAACTGAGGGTTGTACTTAAAAACTGTAAAAATCACAAAATGGTTACCTTGATAAGCTTAATACTTTCAATTGAATTAGAGAAACTGAATCAATGCTTGTTTAAGGTCGGTCTGTCTGCAATTCCTTCACGTTTAATATGGAATTTAATTTTTTATTTTTTAAAGTTAATAGACAGAAACCTCTTTTTTGTCCTATGTAGAATGATACTAATGTTTGCTGTAATGCTTAGCACAATGAGTGGTTTGTTTTGCAATGTGAGAATAATGGCAATCATTATAAGGAGTGCAATTTGAAGAGTGGGTTAGACTGGCATGATTTTGAGGATTAGAAAATCTGGAAATTTTGTGTGATTTGACAAAATCACACACGGGTCACCTCATTGTCCATTTGATGCGACCTAATGGTTGGTGCTCTTGAATCTCGACTACTAGGTGTTTGACTCGTGTAAGGTAGACAAACCGATTACATATCTCACAAAGGAATTCTCAAGAAATATATCATTCTGTTCAATTTTTACACATGATACTCAAAAAATTAAATGCTACTTCAGAGTCTCACTTTTCTCGACTTATAAGCACCACAGGCACCCTCCCCTTGTGTCCAACGTACTTATAAACCAATGCAAGCCCTGGTGAAACCCGGAAGCCGTACAGACACATTCGAGGATTGAAAAGGGGAAAGACATACCAATGATATCACCAATTTGGAAATTCTTTGTAGCTGACCACTGCTGATAATCAACATTTCCAATGGTGGTCCAGCCAGCAGAATCTCCCACCTTGTGAACCTCTCCAACTGAAACCTGCACTGAAGTTAAGATGAAAAACAAAACTGTCAAAACTGTGTTTTCAAGAACAAGGGCCATGGCTTTTTTTTTTTCAAATACTGTCGAACTTCTAAGAAAAAAGTTTGATCCGTTATGGAGAAACTCAAGAGACAGTTTTCTGATTTTCAGTTTTAGCTCAGTTTATAAAGTTTTTGGACTTTTGGAGGTTAATTTGGTGCTTTTCAGAATGGACCCTTCTTGTCATGATAATGGCTAGCACCCCTTTTCGGGCTTTAATGAAAGTGGGCTCCCTCCATTCAACAAACTCCATTTAATTCTTGACTTTTTCTGATGAAAATGACCAATTGCACTCTATTATGAAGATTAATTTGTTGTGATAAAAAAAACTTAATATGTTAACAATTTTTATTTATTTATTTGGAGTAAAATATTGTTGTTACGTAATATGTACGACAAACCTCCTCGAAGTTGTATAGATAAATTTTTCATAACCCTAACGTACACGCGAAGAGGCGTATATTTTTTCGCGCATTTAATTCTTAAAATGCAAACACTACAAAATCTATTTACTTAATTGAAGTAAAAATACAGATGGTATAAAATATTGAGGTAAAATTCTAACATCTGAGCTGTTAGCAGGTTTTTGTTTATTGTTATAAACTAACATCTAACCAATGGTTGAAACACTTGAAAGGAAAGAATGGTGGGGTTAAAGGTGGTTGGATCCTTAATACAAAAAAGGGGCTCGTGAAGAAGAGTATAATAATGGCATTTAGTTGTATTATTGCTTTCTATACGTGGGGGACATGTTTTTTTATTGCACTCAAGCTGCCACTATACCAGAGAAAGAGCATGCTCAATTCAAAAGTGGCAACATTTCCTTTTTAATGGCCAGAATGGAACATGGTCAATTTTAAGTTTTTGGTATAAAAGATCTTTATTTTGAGTTAAAATGTGCTTATGATCTATTTCATTCATCGAGTTGTTCGAGCTTGTTACTCGGCTTAATGCTTGAGTTGTTTCAACTTTCAACAGCTTGGATTCTTGCATCTTCAATGCTAATGTCACTCCATTCTCATCACACTTTGGGAAGGAAAGCTATTTAAACTTGAATGTGTTCGTTTCGCTCTATTCCGTAATTCAAGCGTTTGTGAAATAGACCAGACTAGTACGTCTAGTTGACCTTTTATTTGGCGTACATAAACCTTCTCGTCGTTTTGTAGTATGAGGCCTTTTTGAGCCTCATTTTCTCCCAAACTCATTTCCATCCTCACACTTTACGGATCAAATGATTTTACACGTAAACATTTAGATCAAAATGCATCAATCTCGAAGAGCTATCACCTTTCAAAACTTCTAATTGGTACAGTCACAATCTGATTCATTTCGTCAAAATTAACATAGTACTAAGCCAACACCATAGCACCAATAATTGGAAAGTAAAGGTTCAAATAATACACAGTCCATATGTTTCTACTCTATAGTTGAAAAACAAAGCACTTAGGCTACAATTTATTTATAACTGATACCCTAAAAATACAAAGCCTCTCCCTGTATATTTTACAACTGGGAATTAGGATCAAATCCATTTTTCTTGGCCTCATTATCAATTCCAGTTTCAGATTTTTCATCCATAAACCTTTTCCATAGCCAATGCTGCTTCCAAACTTTCTCTGTTATTTCCTCTATAGGCACATTCTTTGTCTCAGGCACCAAAAACAGCACAAAAATAGACATAATCAGAACCCAACCAGAAAAGAAAAAGAAAATCCCAAACTTGAAATGGCACAGCATTGACAGAAAAGCTTGTGCAATCACAAATGTGAACAAAAGGTTCACACAAACTGTAACACTTTGGCCCGCAGAACGGGTTTCCAGAGGGAATATTTCACTTGGAATTAGCCATCCGAGAGGACCCCAAGACCATGCGAAGGCGGACACAAATGTGCAAACCAGGATTACGACGAAGATTGCAAAGCCATGGCTAAGGTTGTCCGAGTGGTCTTTGACTTTGATACCGAGGATTATGGCTACTGCGAATTGAGAGAGAAACATTTGGACGCCGGCCTCCAGCAAGAGGAGGCGCCGCCCTGCTTTGTCAACTGAGTAGATGGAGACGATGGTGGAGACTACATTGACAGCTCCAGTAATGACCGCTGAATATAGCGAGGCATCACTCCCGAATCCAACGGTAGCAAACAGGACTGGTGCGTAGAACATAATTGCGTTGATTCCTGTGAATTGCTGGAAAATCTGCAGCATAGCATTTGAATAACATATTCAGCTTGTTTTCAGAGGTGGACGCAGTAATACTGAACAATATTAAATAAATACTATGTTTGCTCTAGCCTAGCTATCAAATAACCAAACTGCCGTATCATCTTTTACTATAGAGAGAGTGACCAAAATGTAACAAAGTATAGTGAAACAAAATAAAATTTAGAGACCAAATTGGGCTATAAGCATATCCTGGAAAAGGCATGAGAAGCATATCCCGTGAATCAACTGTTCCAACTAAGGCATCAGAATCCTAGATTTTCTTCAATATTTGGGTATATGACGTACCTGTAAGGCCACAGCAATTACCAACTGAGGCCTATTTCTGCGCATGAGAAGATTTCTGAACGGGTGTTTAACTTGTTTGGCAACTCTGCTTGCCTCTACAAGCTCCAAGAATTCGGGTTCGATATTATCAGTGCCTCGGATTTTTCGTAGCACGGCTTTTCCCTCTTCCAGGCGACCTCGCTCGATGAGGCTGTTTGGGGTGTCCACCACCATTAGGGCACCTACTGTAAGGAGGCCGGCAGGAATTCCAGCCAGTCCCAATGATACCCTCCAACCCCATCCTCCTTTGATTCTGGTGATCAACAGACATTTGTAAGAATCATGAATAAAAGTAGAAAATAATATGCAGGGCGAAACATTTTTTAGCAAATTCTTGACACTGCAAGAATAAAAATTGCCAGGTGACAAGGCTTTAATGTGACTAGACACCGGAGGTCACATTATTGAACACAGTACTCAATCCTACATCAAGAGCGCCCATTGTTAGGGAACAAAGACCCAAGGTGAGATAGAGACTTGGTCGATTCTATGATCACACTAAAAGATTTCTATATTCTATCGAACAAATGCGCGCATATCTTTAGCAACGTACAAACTATGTCAAGAAGTATAGATTACGCATTTTAGACTCTACTTATTACCCGCAATTCTCTCCTATTGTTATTTTACATTCACTGTACGGATTTGGGCATCAAACAAACAAGTAGTAACAGCCTCCGCCATTTTTCAGGTCATGGGAACAGCAAAGTACCTCAAAACACCAAATTTTCAAATAGCATCAAGGTTGAATTTCAAATAAACATAGTGTTTGATTGAACATAAGAATAAAAAATTCATTAATCAACAGTTAAAAAAAAATTAGTTTGGTGTTGTTAATATAGTCAGCATTTTAAATCAAATAATGATTTTCATCTAGAATCTATGATCATCGGTTGACATTGAAGTCCCCGCAACAAAGTTCAATGTCTAAAAATGCATTCTAATTTCATTGAATAATGTGACAACAACTCAACTATCGCATAAATTAATATTCATCTGAACTTTAGATGAATGGCATTACACTTTCAAACTCGAAGTAAAGTAGTCAAACAAAATAAAACCTAGTTTTCTTCACTACTAGCCACCTAGGGTGTTAAATGGATCGAATCGCTCGGCTCGCCCACTATCAAGCTCGAAATTGACCCACCGTGCGAATCGGGTCACGCTCGCCTCTGAGATGATTAAAGTGTGAGTAGATCGTTTCATTGAAGTGTGGCTCAGCTCGACTCCACATACTAACCTCACGGTGGGGTGAGCTAAACTGCTTGGGCCTCGCCAATTTTTTAATTTATTTATTGAAAATTATGTTTTCTCTCACGGTTCACGAGGCTAGCTGTCGAGTTGGCGAATGGCTTGCACTAGAAATCTATTGTTTGACTTGGGGATGGCAAAAAACCCTCATTCAACTCGAGGAGTCGCCCCTCATGGGACGAGGGTCGTTGTCCATAAGCGTGTACAGAAAACATAGTCCTCAACCAACTACCCATCTCATTTAAAGCTTTTTAAATTTAAATTTTTTGTCAAACAGAAATAATATATTTATCATCATTTTTAAAGAAAATATAATTTATTTTTAACAAACTGGAAAAAGAGTAATAATATTCACTATTTGAAAACATAAACAAAATAAAAAAAATGGGGTGATAAATGGGGTAGGGGACCTAACCTACCCCCATCTCAATCTCATCCAGTCCCACTTTAATCAGGTATGAGGATGGCATAACGTGACAAAAATATCCGACTGAACGGAAGTGGAACGACCGACCCATCTCATACTTGTCCAGTTGTCATCCCTAGTATGACTTGCGCTCTCTGCTCCCCTACTTAACACTTGTGTAATGACATGATACTCTTAAGGGGTAGGTGTGCAACAAAATAAAAATATATATTTTTATAATAGGATGCCAAATCCAAGTCCAAAATCACTGCATATAGACCGCCAACGTGCACAAAAAACACATTTACGTAATCTTAAAAATATATATATTATAAAGCATAAAAATAAAACAAGAAACTTACTTAGCAGTGCCGTAATTGACAAGGTTTGCAAAAAGAATGCCGAGTGTAACGTTTAATTGGAATAGTATGTTAAGCCCTCCACGTATTCTTGTGGGTGCAATCTCTGATAAGAACAAGGGAACTGCCTGAAAATTGATGCAACGTGTACACATATAAGTTCCTGATAAATTTAATTTCCATCGTCTCTCGTAGTATATAAATCAAACTTTTTTTTGTAAAAAATTTAACAGGTATATAATTTTCACAAATGATTGGTGCTGAGTCTTAAATCTTGAATCATTTGCCTAAATCTGATACAATATTAACCACATAATTAAATGATAATTTAAACTCTCAAAATTTCATCCCCATATGTAGCGTTGGTTAGGTAAAGACTTTGAGAAGTGATTCTCAAAAAAATGGAAATCAAATAAGGCTTTAATTCTTAAATTCGACTGTGTGACATGAGCCAAAAAAAAGTGAGAGTAAGGACGGGGTTAAGTTCTTCCCCTCGGGAAGAACGGATTAGGGAAATCCTCTTGCTTGTAGCTTTCTCGAGATCTCCGAGTCTCGTTCACTAATCCGTGAGAAGATACTGAAGTTTTATATTTGAAAAAGTTTTTAGTAGGGATCTCTGAAGTACATCCCTTATCAGAATATAGATAGCTATCTCTCGAGCACAGATTTAGGTTCGACTTCAATGGGAACCGAAAGATGGGGTGAGATGAAGCGTAAAATAGTGAAGTAAGATTAATATTATCGAAATCAAAAAACAGCAATTTCTTGTGAAGTTTAAATCAACGTTTCAAATATACACGAGTCTGTCTTATCTTTGAATTAGATAAAATAAAAGGACAGAAATAATATATAAAAAATGAGATTTTGAAGAAGCAATTATTTAAAATATCGAAGTGGGGCATCATAAGATATATTCCCAGTCCTAACATTATTTCCATCAATAAAATAGTCAGAAAATTGAATTTTTCCATGGAGAGTTTCCAAAGCTAAAAAGGTTGATGTCTTTAATGTCGCACTTTGTTTGGTTCCAATAAGTGTCTTAATCCATCGTAAATTAGTCAATTTTCGAATATATTTTAAGCAAGAAAAAAGTTGTGGGACAAAACTTGAACGTGACCATGACTTTGGGTTTATCAATACCACATCTTATTTATGGCATCTTCCTCGTATTTATAAGAACTCTACTTCGTGTACAGGAGTAGAGGTCACATGAGGAACAGAGAAGACACATATAGTGGGGTCCGCACATTTTTTTTTAAATACAAGGTGAGACCCGACATCGTGAGTATTCCGGTGACTTTCCGGTAACAAATGGTTTTGCTGTTTTTATAAATGGGAACTATGGATTTCACCTCATCACTCTTCTATTTATTATTGCATCTAATTATCCCATATTCCAGCAAAAGAAAAATAATAAACAAATAAATAAATAAATATCCAAGTCTGAATTTGTGTTAGCACAAAATAAATAAGCAAAAAATAATTCCTAATTATCAAAAATAGCCAACCTGATTAGCAAAACCCACACCACATCCAAGCATAATTCTCCCAATAATTAGCATAGCAAGATTTTGTGCTGCAGCATTAAAAACCACTCCAATTATGAAGAAAACCCCAGCAATTAACATAGTTAATCTCCTGCCTAATCTTCTGGTTGTGTATGAAGCAAAAAATGTTGATGTTAAACCAGCAAGATATAATGATGATGTAAATAATTGCAGCCCTTCATTATCGTATTTGCAGTAGTTACTGTTTACTCCGGGATCCTTCGTCTTCCGGTATACAACCGGGAAGAATTTTTTCAAAAAACCATCCATTGATGTCACACCACCTGTAATTAGATAAGTTAATCTCATGATTCAGTTGGAAAATGCACTTTCCTATGTCTGAAAGTCGTAAAATGGTGAAGTCGAGTATGCAAACAAAAATGAAGTTAAACGAATGAACCTGAAACACCGACATCATAGCCAAACATGAGACCTCCGGTGGCAGCCATGATACACGATATGATAACAATTGGAGTAATCTTGGCCTCGAAATGCGTGCCTCCGGCCGAGGTAGCTAAACCTCCTCCTGCCATTGCCAAAGCCTGTGTATAACCAGTAGATACTTGTATATGTTTTCTCCTTTGAAAGCTTGTTAGGACAACATAAACAAGAATGAGAATGTATTTGTTTGGAAAAGGCTTCTTAGGTTTATATAGACCAAAAATAATGAATTGGATATAGTGTCTAGTGGGTGGTGGGGGTGGGGGTGGGCTATCTGCTACGAGCACCACCACCATCTTTACACGTGCGTCCTTGTAGTCAACTATGGATGTCTCTATTTCGGTTAACTAACTGGCCTCTCTTTTGATAAATCAACTTATCTAACAAACCGTCGAAAGGGCATTTGCAATTATTTAGATTTCGTATTCGACGAGTCCTTTAAGATCGTATTTTATTTTGATCAAAAGTGCTACAATTTTTCACGGGTAGAGAGTGATGAAATGTGAATTCAAGTCTTTTGTCAAGTTTCGATTAACAAATTCATTTACAAGTTCGTACTAGGAAAGAATGGGAAATTGTAATTATTTAAATATCTTTCTTTAAACCCCACCCCAGCCTAGAGATGGCAATGGGGCGGGTTCGGGGCGTTGACTTCGCGGGGCGGGGCAGGTTCGGGGCGTTGGCTTGCCCCA
>CAIGRL010176924.1:0-15663 GCA_903798325.1 Fraxinus xanthoxyloides | reverse complement strand
AAGGTTAAGGGCTTTCCGTTGATATCAATATCCGGTGATTTTGGTGGTTGGAAGATGGCTGAAAATGGCTCCAAAGTTTGCGGCTGGTTGGGGACAAAAAAATTAATAAGTTGTGATTGAAAAATGGGTTTTAATAATTTGAGGTTATAGTTGCAATTAATTCTTTAGTTTTTATTTTATTTTATTTTATTTTTGTTTTATTTGAATTATGGGTAAAATTGTCAAAAACATGTGAAAAGGACATTCATCGCACAAAATGTTGAAGGTAAGGGCGTACATGTCAAGAAATGAAAGGTATGGACGTTTTCCGAAATCAATCCCAAAGGTAGGGACGTTTCGTGCTAATTAGCATTTTACAAAATATTGAAAAAATCATTGGTGTGATATTTTTAAAAACAATACTTCTAATAACTCAAAACATATTTAGCCCCTATTTAATACACATTATAATTTTTATTCTCATTGTTCTAATCATTTTCAATCACACATTCTCTATTAATCTACTATTTCAGAATATATTCCTCCAAATAAACGTGTCCCAAACACACCCTTAAAAACAAATGAAACGAGTTTTCATCATTTTAAAGCATACCCTCAAAATAGGAAATCAAAAATAAAATTAAAACTCAAAATGGAAAACTAAATCACAAACCAATCATACCCTTAACTTTTCCAGAAAATGAAATTGTATATTCGTTTAGCATGGATAAGTTTGATTTAGATTTCCAGAGTATGGTTTGATTAAGTGATTTTTTTTAAGAATGTTTGTTTAAAAAGTAAGAATTAGTGCAAAATAATTTTGTTAGGAGAACGTTTGTTAACAAATGAATTAAAAATCTTGATTTTAATTCCTACCAAAATGCAGATAATACAAGAAAATTATGACAAATTGATTTATCTTCCATTTGAAAAAAAAATATAAATAAATAAGTCAAATTTTATTTTCAATCACACGTTTCAACGAACATACAACTATTTTTACTTATATATCACTGATTAATTTGTATTTATAAATTAAATCACGAAATATTTTCATTAATTTGAGTTTAGTATTTTTTTTTTTTTAACACTAGGGCGTGTTTATTAGACAACAAAAAGAAAATACGAAGCAGTTAAAATGGGTTTTACATGGAGCTAAAAAAATTAATTTCATTGCCGTATAATGGCATTTTACTCTAGTAATTGGCCTGTTGTGGGGTGGGTCCCCCTACGTACACAAAACATGTCGAGTACGAAAAGTTACAAATATAATTGTAAGGGAAAGTATTAAGGAAAAGACTCAATCCAACAACAAACACAATAATGACAATTAAGTGATTAACATTGAATAATACAAACTGGAATTAAATGAATAGATTATTGGTATAAAGCTTATAATCGGACGAGGAATTCTTGTGTGGTCCAAGGAAATCAATGGCCGCTTTCACGATTTATCTATATGGATTTTTTTTTTTAATATCACAATAGCTTAAATAGTTGAATGAGACCTTGGGGAGAAGAGGCGAATGCTAATCATGCTGAGTTCGGACATCCTGAGACTGAACAAAAATAAGTAAATTTCTTTGTTGGAGAGCTATCGAAGAACCACATAATAGCTTATATGATTGAATGAAACTTTGGGGAGAAGAGGCAGGGCCAACCCCTAAAATTTCAGGCTCTATGCGATTAACTATTTTTGAGGCCCTCAAACACAATTTTTTTTTAAACAATCATAACACTACTTAAATATTTGAACAAATAACATCTCTCCTATTTTGAGATGCAAAAGGAATATGTACGCACGTTTGAGTTTGTTTGTTGATGAATTAAATATAAGAATACAAATGTAAAATTCATAAATTAAATTAAATATTTTTTTACTAATATAGCGAATATATAATAATTTTTATCTCTTACTATTTTGTGTACTTTTAAGTAATATAATATGGGCAATTTTGTAGTTGAAAGGAAATTGTTCTTGTTTTTGATTTCCTTTGTCAAAGTGGTATATTTCTTAATTAACAAAAATGCAAAAGCAAAATAATTTAATGATGTAATATCTGTTTTCCTTATAGTAAAGATAAAATTTGTGTTTTGAAAAAGTTTCTATATTAGTATCAAGTCAAAAAAGTAATATATATTTGCTCCTAAATTAGATCTTCTATTGGGCCTGGGCTTTGTTTGGAAGATATTATTTGGAGTGGTCATAAAAATTTCTAAAAGTGGAGGCATTTTTTTTAGGCCCGTCAAAATTATGAGACCCAAGGCAATGGCCTTGATTGCCTTGGGCCAAGGCCGACCTTGAGAAGAGGCGAACATTAATGATGCTGGGCTCGGATATCATAGAGACTAAAGAAAACAAGTAGATTTCCCTGATGGAGAGCTATCAAAGAACCACATGCTTTGTGGATATCCGACCTGCAATCTCACCAAGGCGAGCACCGACTTGGGGAGCAATCCGACATGCGATCTCATTAAATACGTTTATTATATACATTAAGTTCATGATAATTTAAGGTCAGGTATTTGAAATCAGCTCGTACTAATGACTGTCGTTATTGAAGAGACATAATGATTGAAGATTCCTTACACACTGTCAAAACGTCCAATCAATCAATTACATTTGGATAGGCTCATGACAACACCTTCTAATTTCACCAATTATATGCCTTAACTTCATCTCCTAAATAATTCATTAATTGTTGGGAACCCCATGTAAGATAAACTCATGATGATTTCACAAGTGGAGCTCATTAAACCAATCCAAACATGCCAATGATGTACTTTTTCAACTCGATACTCTAGCTGCTAAGACGAGGAAATGAAGAATGCATGCTAATCATTCTCTATAAAATGGAGGATAAGAGTCTTGAAAAAGAAAGAAAATTCTAAACATTTGATATTTCAAATATCTCATTTGACAAAAAAAAGGAAAATACTTATAGTTTACTCTTGTAATTTACAAGTCATTATCAGTAAAAATCATCATTTACATTTTAAGTTGGCTTGAATTTTGTCTATATAATTTTCGACGTCGACATGCTTTATGTGCGCAAATCTTATATAGCCTTCGACTGTTTGTTAATTTGGAGAGTTATTACGGGACTGACGTATAATTTTTATACTCGGTCCTAAATTAAAAAGAGAACACTTTATCGACTTACGTGTCTCCTTCTTCTTCCACACTGTTCAACGCTCATTTTAAATTGTACATTTTTTTAACTAAAATCATTTTTAACGTTTCCTCATAATTGTTTCATACTTTTAGTCGCACATTCATCAAATAAATTCATTCTAAAAAAATCTTTATCAAATATATTTCAATGCTGAATATATTATAATTAAGAAATAAGAGCTGTGCGTGTTGTCCATAGAGACTCACTTCATAATGCCATGTTCTATCCCGCATGGCAGCTGATTAATCAAGTACTTGAGACAAATTTGCTCATCTTCATATGGCAACTTTACGTAATATTTTGCACGAATTAACGAATAAAAAATTATGGTTATTTTCGTCTTCGTCCTCGTCGTCTCTTCTCATTTTAATCGAAAAGTTCACTTGCTTTCGTACAAGTAAAATCAGGTGATTGATGATCAAAATAAACAATATTCGCAAGAGACTTGTCCATCTTTTTATAAATTATAATCCATTCTCCACGAGTATATAAACTCTGGGAGGTCTAGGTATTGGAATTCAATCTCAGTACACCAGTAAGTAATAATTTTTATGTACATCATACACAAACTGCAAGCCTACTTTGAGGGCATCAAGTGCTAGGTTTGCGCTTGGGTATTTTTGCATGTCGGAAAATTTCACACATTTGCACGATTTTGACGTCAATTATTAACCTAAGTATATCACAGTGTTAGTGAAGGACGTACTAACTACATAACGATTATTAATTTTCTCATTTTCTGGTTCGAAGCACTGAAACTTACCAAAAACAAAGGCTTCTTTACGACACAGATTGTGCACCAACTTTTCTTTTTGTGCCCGTGAACGGCAACCAAGGGAAAAAGACAAAAAGGGAATGACATATTGAACGCACAAAATCTTGAAGAATACTATGAATCCACCAAATAAATTACAAGCCAAAAGATTCCTTACAACATTATTCTTTTAGGAAGGCAGTTAGGCAGATACCAAAATTAAAGCCTCCCCTTTAAATATTGGGACATTTAATAATAATAGATCGTGGACAAGAAACCTCGACTAACTTTAATTATTGGAGCTTGAATTATATGAATAGTTAGATCCCTTGAATAAGAGAGTAACAAATAGAAATCAATAGTATGAACCTTGATGCTCATTACAGTGTGAACTTCTATAGATACAAGAAAACCCTAATAGAATACCTCACAGATCTGCAATTTCTCGAAATTTATTAAAAAAATCTATGCAACATATATTGGTACATCAAACAAATGAAAAGTTAACAAATAGAAACTGTAGAATTGGAACGAAACCTGAAACCGGGCATTACGGAAATCATTAAAAAAAAACCCCATCCGAAGAGAAAAACCAGGACTAGATGGGAAAAAAAAATAGAAAAAGAAAAAGACGGGAATCAACATTTTAAATCCGGAGGAGTCTTTCGAGGGCTTCAAAGAATAGAGGGGCCATTTCTGGGCTTGGAGTCTTGATTGCACACCTAAGACCAGGGATTCCGATAACTGCTGTAAGTTCAATTAAGAAAGGGATACCTCGAGGAACTTGAGCTGAAAGATACAACACCTCCTGATTCGCGTGCTTGCGCTTGGCAATAAAGAACATGTTGGAAGAAGCCAGCCTTTCTAAGGTTGCGTCTATGCTGTCTATCACAATCCCGGGCAAGTCTATTGAAACCTCGTTTGAATCAGGTAAAGACTTCCATGTCTGCGATGTTGATTGTGAAGTCGTCAATTTCCACAAATAATTAACAAACAACATATCAGACATTTTAAAGGAAATTTCTTGCTAGTCTATGAAATCAAAATTTACCTCAAGAAAAGCAGAACGCTCCATTCTTCCTTCCTCAGTAAAGAAGACCAGCAACGAAATGTTGTCATTGAAGTACCATACAGGTTGCTGATTATTTTTCACAGCCACCTGC
Source organism: Fraxinus xanthoxyloides (assembly GCA_903798325.1). NCBI lineage: Eukaryota > Viridiplantae > Streptophyta > Magnoliopsida > Lamiales > Oleaceae > Fraxinus > Fraxinus xanthoxyloides. The sequence continues at coordinate 10,591 of CAIGRL010176924.1, read as the reverse complement.
AAAAGTGTGTTTGGAGGACCTGGAGATATATTTTGGAACAAAACCATAGGCAGAAGAGCGCTCGCAGATGTTTGAGGTTGCAGTGGAGGAACCTGGTTGAAAATATATCAACAAAGGAAAGAAGAAAGAAAAATAAAAAATAAAAAAATATCACTCTTGACCAGTAGCAAAAATTACCTGGAGCGGGCCAGCTGCAGCAAGGCCAAATGTATTCTTGTTGAACTGAATCATAAACCCATCAAGGGGAATCTGGGAATTGTTTTCAAATAACATACTGTAAAATATCTGCCCATCTCTTCGTACAAGCTGTGCACTGATTTGTAGACTTTGACCAGTAGATGCCGGTAATAGAACAGGCAAAGGAGGTCTGCAATCAACGTGAGAACTATATCAGCGTTTCTGTGAAGCACATCCTTAAGGAATTCAAAACCTACGGATATCACCCAAACAGAAAAAGGATTCTATTGCAATTTCCAAATGACAATTGGTATATATTCAAGTAACTGCTTTTTACAAGTTGGAAATGTATTCCACCAATTAGTTTGGAGTCCTAAAATACATACCCAGCAGGGGTTGCAGGCTGATCTGCAGATAAAATAGCATTGTTGTTATTATCCATTCCCATCAGGTCCAGTAAATCTGGCACGGGTGCAGGAGCCGCAGGCACAGCTAGTGCAGCAGTTGGCTGCCTTGCAGCAGCATACTGAGCACTACTTGTGGTAGTTGGTGGCGATGCACCGGCTGCGTGGGATGGCGATTCGGAATATCCTCCTTCACTTCCCTCTGGAAAATCTTCTTCCTCAATTCTCTGGATGGTCTTCACACGGGTTACAAATGCTTCTGGGGGCTTGTGATAGACAGAGGATAATGTAGCAATGTTGGCAAGTAGCTCGTCTAGTAGAGAAGGATCAAGTTGATTTGAATCGTCACTGATTACCGGCTTTTCAGCTAAAACAACATCCTTGGCTGACTGAGAGAAAAAAAAATACCCCATATAAACATATAAAGAAAAAAGTATGCATTTCCTTTATGGCTAACCCCGCCCCTCAAATAGGCACAATCAGCAGATGACCATAACACAGTGACATGCAAGCTAATTACTGAAAATGATCCCATTCCTCCAAAGCTAAATTGAAGGTGTTGGAGTGGAAAATCTTTACAAAACAGAAGGACGAACTTAGATAGAATTCAGTGATATAAACTTGTCTGACACATCACAAGATAAGTATCATTATTTCAAACACCAGACCACGGAAAGGGGGGAGAACACTGAAGCGTAATGTGCTGAAGGAGGTCAAACAATAACATTTTGATTATGCAAAGCTCTAATTTTTATTTATTTATTTTGTCAAATCCCAAATGAATACAAAATGGAAACTATGTATTAAAGCAAATAAAGCAATTACATACCTCAGGATCAGTCGAGAGAAGACGCCAATATATGTATGCACGGTCTCGCAAATCTGGGTTGTCAGTCTCCACGGTGGCATTATTCAAAACTACCTATGCATATGATAATGTACAGTAAAAATCCAGTTGAGGATATCTACCAAAAAGAAAAAACCAAGCCAAAAAAAAAAAAAACCTCAAAAACATTGATTCACCATAAAGCATAACATCAAAGTTGCCAGAAGCTTTAATATTCTAACATAAAATGCTCACACACGAATATATTAAAACATTAGAGACAACAGGACATTTACTTATCTTCCAAATTATCATATTTCCTTGTATGGATTTCTTTTGTTTCTAAGCAGAGTAAAGCAACTAAATACAAGTCATCATCACCAGTGTTTGATTTAAAGGTAGGAAGGAAATATAAAGGAAGAGAATGTCAAAAGGAGCAATGGGAAGAGAATAACATTTTATACATTTTCCCTCTATTTTCTTCCTTCTGGTGAAAACCAGCTTTAACTAGATTACTTCTCACTTTCTTTCTCGCACAAACAACCTTTAGTAATGTATTGGTTACTTCTCTCTGCAGCATTTCGCAGAATGATTATCTCCGGGTATTGATGGAAGCCATTCAAAATACTGCATTTATATAGTTTTAAGATGAGGAAAAATAAACCACATTAGACACCATGACCTACGTGTAAATGTCTGGGAATTGAATGCTAACCCCGGAATCGAAAGCTCTTTATCAACAATTCAATCAAAAACACCAAGCAGACAAGGCATTGAATGTAAATGTTAGCAATCAACAGTGTAGCAGTACTTAGCCTCTGTTTAGGTTTCATTTTATTTTGTTAAAATTCTACTTTTCAAGAAATGAGTAGTTGATGAATGGGTAGTACTTGTGGGTCCTATGAAATGCGTGGTTAAAATTAATATTTGGCTTTGAAAAGTAGAATTTAGGAGAAAATTGAAACCCAAATGGAGGCTTATTTCAGAATGAAAGGTCTTATGACTAATAAGCTATCCTTCTCCTTGGTTTCCAGAGTACGAAAGCGATGGTTTATTGTTGCAAAAAACATTGTCAATGAGACACTGGGAGCTGCCATTGAAACATTGCAAGAGGATTTAAAGCACAAAGGGTTAATATTGAGAGTTAAATCTTTTGCATGCTGTGATTCTGTTTGATTAGATCAAAATGGGTGAACAAATAGGTAGCTAAATCTACTACCACATTATCCTCTTCTCTCAATTGAAGTTGAAACACTCCACTCAGTTCTACTTGACTTGTGCTCTCTACAATGATAACATGTGCTCTAACAAGCCGGAACCAAGACGGTTCGAGGATAAATTTGGACACCATGAGGGGCAGGAAGGAAGCTATAAAGAATACCTGAATCATCTGCTGTGGGCCTTCAGTTGGCTTCTTAAGGAAAAGTTTGACTGTAGCTGTCAGCAACTGCAATTGGACTAGTGGAGGTTCTTCAGGAAAAGTCTCCAAAAAGCTTTCCAGCAGCTCATCAGCATTGTCAATTCTTTCAGCATACTCACCAATTATCCAGATCATTGATGCCTGTAAAAGAAGAAAAAAGAGGGAAAGTCTTTATAAAAATACATACAGAAAAAGAAAAGCCAGAATCCTCAGGTTATATGAATACCTTTGCCTCTGGCTCATCTAAGGTGTCTAAGCTCTCACAAAGTGTCGCAATGATGGATTCATACCTGAGGAAGAAGGTAAAATTATCAAAATTTGGGAGGACAAGAATCACATTATTTTACCAAATATTAGTACATCTCCAGAAATATCATCAAAAGACCAAAAAACTATTAAAAAAAAAAAGGAGAGAGAACACTTACGTGTTGGGATATCTCCTAAATATATCTTTTATTACTATTATAGCTTCCTGAACAACGTAGTTTACTTTGATCTTGATCAATTCAAGCAAAACACTAATACACCGTTCAGCTGCCCTCTCTAACTTGATGGCACAGCGTCCAATGGCACGGACAGCTTTCCTGACAAAATCTACGTCGACTTCTGTAGCATACTCTTTGAACTCCAACAGGACCTGTGTAAGTGTAGCAGATGGAGTGAGAACTGATAGGGAAAAAAAAATCCAGAAAACACGACTTACTGTAATTAACTCCAAACAAAGAAAACTTACCTGGTCTATGTTTCGGTCTGATGCAAGCTTTATCATGATTTCTAACTTTTCCATCTTCACATAAATTGGATCGTTGTACTTGCAGAAAAAGACCTAGAGAGGAGAGATGCAGTATTTGTTAATCCATCTCCATATTCGAATTATCAGTTCCAGGAAGAGCAAACATTAGTGTGTGCGAAAGAAATGTCACACTAAATCACCTTGATTTCATGGGCAAGGATAGTTGGCCGTTTCTGTACAATAAGGTTTATGTTTCTCAATGCAACATATTGAATTTCAGGTTCTGCAGAAAGCAATGTCACAAGAGGAGGAGCCATTTTCTTGCAAAGATTTCGAACTATATCAGTGCTAGTGATTAATTCCATTTGTAAAAGGATCATCTGCAACATCATTCAAAAAGAAAATCCTCGTTGAATTTTTAACAGTAATGTTAAGGAAATTGAATTTGATTGTTAAAACAAAAAATGACTGGTCATTCTAAATAAAAATAAGAAACTAATAAATTTGGGAAGATTTTTTGTCTACAATGATCGAGAAAGTCAAGATGAAAAGGATCATCACCTTGACAGCTGAAAGAACAACTGCACAGTTTGCATGCTGTAACCGAGGAGTGACTCTCTCTACTATATTTTCAGCTTCACGAGCGTCTGCTGCTTTATACTTGGAAAGAGCATCCAATATAAACACTTGACCCCACCTATAGTTGGTACCTCCATATTAATATTACTCAAATGAACAAAAAGAGAGCATCAGACAAATTAAACTGCTCCAATGAAACCTTATTTTCACGACCATAGACTATCAAAAGTTACTGAAACGATCAACCAATACAAAAGTGCTAGTACATTGGGCATCAAACTACAAGCTCCCATCCAATAACAATAATCCAGACAATCAAAACGCAACAGTCATGTGTCAGAATCACAAATTGGATATTTTACTTTCAACCTCAAGCAGGTGTCTGTAATTGTGCAAGAACCATCTCCAAGCGATATATTTTACCAACAGAAAAAACAGTGCAACCAGAAAAAATCGATGAAGTAAAACGCTGTCCCCAAATAAATCAAACCCCGCTGTTAAGGGCTGTTCGCATCGTATAACATGCTAAATGGACAACAGATTAACTTGCAAAGCTACAACTCCAAAACTACAACATCTATTGATCAAGTGTTCAAAAATGTATGAGAAAAAAACATTATAACCGAATATTATATAATCACGCATAAGTTTATATAAAAAAAGATAACATGATCATAATGCCCACAATGAAAAACGATTTCCCTCTGAAAAATACACCAAGAATTATCAGCGTAGAATCCAGAATGCAAAGAGTATACATTGGTTCAAAAGGAATGCAAATAACTAAAGACATTGACATTTAATGTCAGGTCACATTCCGCCACTCTTATATAATTGTAAAAAGCAAAGTTGAAAATAAGGCAATATCTTGCCACCTCCAATATTATTGAGGCGTGAGTCAAAGATTAATTTAAAAAAACTGGCTTCTTTTCTACTGAAACGACCAACATCAGAACGATTCTCTTCTTTTAGCTGGAAATACTGTTAAACTTCCAACAATTAACACTGACCCAAAATAACTGACACGTGAAGCACATAATGCAAATATAAGTGTGACCATGTGGGTGCAAGCATTGTAGGGTAGTGGACGCGTTTGGACTTTTATTTCAACTAACACCAAAAGTGGCATATTTTCAAGCATAAAACTCACTCTGTGCATTCATTTAGAGCTGTAAGAAGCTTTGAAAGCGTTTGACTGGTTATCTCGAAGATGGGTCTGGTACTATTCTCTTGAATCTCTGCAAGTGCTGCAACAGCATTTGCAACCACCATTGGATTGTTGTCAGAAATCAAATCTCTCAGAGCTTCCAGAAACCCTCTATCCTCAACTAGCTCTGCATTTATGTCATAAAGTTTAGCAACACAAATAGCTGCTGTCTTGCGAACATATGGATCATCATCCTGATAATGAACAAATAAAAGAAAATGGCTTTGCTTAATCAATAATTCACCATGTACTGTAGAACAGTGAAATATTTCAGTCATTGAGATAAGTCAAGTAGTCAACCATGAGCAAGGTATATTGGAAACCCACAATCGATGAAAGGAGGTTAATCTACCTTGAGACACCGCTGCAGGGGATCACACAAATATTCTGTAATTTTATCAACACGAATACACCCCATAGTCCTCACAGCCAAAGCGCGAATAAGTGGATTTGGGTCCTGTGAATCCTGCAAGAAAAAAAAAATGTTTATTTGCTATTAATCCATCAAGGACAGCCATTTTGGAATTGCTTCACACCACACAAAAGTGAACTGTAGTAATTTATCAGAGTACAATAAGTTAATATTCCTTAAAAACAGAAATTCTAGCCACATGTTGATGAAATTCACGATTAATTAAAGGGAGATTGATGTTGATTCTAGTTACCGTAGACAGAATATTGTGATTAATAGAGATTGTAGGAGATTTATTTATTTCCTTTTTTATGTATTCCTTGTGTACTATAAAAGAACTCGATCATTGTACAGAGAAGGATGAAAAATAATACAATATATTTTCCTAGTCTCGTTTTCATCTTCTACATGGTATCAAAGCAAGGAAGATGACAGAAACTGCAGCCAATAACAGAGGCTCTATGACCTCTGAATCGGTTAACAGTGAAACAGAAATCTCCTCTGCCATAAGTGGAGGAAATGAAAATTCTTCATTCCAAAACTCACGATAGAAAAACTAGACATGAAGAACTACAGAGAATGGGCGCAATCCATCAAACTAATAGTGGATGGAAAGGGAAAACTTGGGTACCTTACAGGTGAGACGAAAATGCCAGCCTCAACCAACATTGTTCTTCTTCGAAAATGGCGATCGGAAAACTCCATGGCAACTGCGTGGCTCGTCAATTCCATGAAGCCCACAATTGGAAAAACTTAGATGTTCTTGCCCAACGCGACGGATGTCTGGGAAGCAGTGCAAGAGATGTACTCCAACGCTGAAATTTCCCAAAGTTTTGAAATTAAATCCAGGTTGTGGCAAACCAAGCAGGGAGAACGTGAGGTAATCGATTATTACCTCGAAATGACGGCGCTATGGCAAGAGCTTGACTCGAATTCTGAAGAAAAATGGAAGTGCCCAGAGCACAGTGTCTACTACAGGAAGAAATTGGAAAACAAAAGGGTATTTGAATTTCTGGCTGGGATTAATCGTGAGTTGGACGATGTTCGCGGTAGGATTCTCAGTCAAAAGCCCTTACCGTTGCTGCGAGAGGTGTTCGCCGAAGTCAGGAGAGAAGAAAACTGGAGGAAGGTGATGATGAACGGGATCGGTGGCATGGCTGCTGGGATTGGACTCGAAGTTTCTGGCCTGAATGTGATAAGAAATGGGCTACAAATTAATGGGCCTCCTCCAAATGTTAAAGATAAGCCACGTTATTTACACAAATAGGGTACAATTAATGATGGGCCCCTTTATTCTAATACTGGGCCCAGAGCAGCGGGCCTATATTAAAAAAGGTTAGCTAGTAGGTCAACCTCAAAACAACAAAAGGGGAGACCTTGGTGCGAACACTGCCAGAAACAGGATATAAGGAGAACACGTGTTAGAATTTACATGGAAAACTAGCAGATTGGAAACCGAGGCAAAGTAATAGAAATCGAGGATATCAAGCATCTATTGATTATTCAACAGGAAAATCCAAAGAGTCGAGTGGGGCCTTTAACTCGAAGCAAATGGAGCAACTCTACAAATGTTTTCTAGTCTTCAACAGTCAAGTCATGCTACTAAATATAATTCTTCAGACTCTCTAGCTCACAGAGGTAATTTTTTGAGAGCCTTAAAATCTACTACTCAATCCAAAACACCCTGGATCATTGACTCGCGAGCTTCTGATCATATGATGGACTCCTACCACCTATTCTTTTCATATACAACATGTGCGGGTAATCTTAAGGTTAAAATTGCCGATGGTTCCCTATCGACCATTGTAGGAAAATGGAGTATTCAAATTTCCGACTCTATAACTTTAGAATCAGTTCATGTTCCAAATCTGTCATGCAATTTACCATCCATAAGTCAACTACAAAAACTGCCAATTGCTCCGCTAATTTTTTTCCATCTCACTGTATATTTCAGGACCTATCATCGGGGAAGAGGATTGGCAGTGCTAAGGAAAGTGAAGAGCCCTACTACTTTGACGAAGCTGATGTGAGTAACTAGTGTCAATTTAAAATTTGTGATTCTGCGTCTGTTCATAGAGATAGTGAAATTATGTTATGGCATTTTAAGATGGGTCACCCAAACTTCAATTACTTGAAACGTGTATTTCCCTCTATTTTCATGAATAAAACATAAGTTCATTGGCAAAACATCAACGAACGTCATTCCCAAAATCCATATACAAACCGTCAAAATCATTCACAAAAATTCACAGTGATGTATAGGGTCCCTCACAAGTCCCAAACCGTACTCACACAAAATGGTTTGTTACGTTTGTCGATGACCACACTCGAATTTGTTGGGTCTATCCACTCAAAGATAAATCTGATATCCGTTCCATGTTCATCAACTTCCATTCTATGATCCGAACACAATTCCAAACACAAATCCAAATTTTACATACTGATGACAGAGAAAATTTTAACACTATCATGGGTAACTACCTTCAAACAAATGGAATAATCCATCAAAGCTCCTGCGTTGACACTTCACAACAAAATTGGATTGCCGAACGTAAAAAATAGACATCTTCTCGAAGTTTCCCGTGCCTTATTGTTTACTATGAACACGCCTAAGATGTTTTGGGGGGATGCTATCCTTACATCCGTATATCTAATCAATCGAATGCCTAGTCGAGTACTAAATTTTGAGACCCCACTCCAAACACTTCAGAAATATTTCCCATCATTTCGACTCAAATCTAATATATCCCTAAGGGTGTTTGGGTGCACTACATTTGTTCATATTCACTCTCATCACAAAAGTAAACTTGATCCCCGAGCTATTAAGTGCGTCATGATTGGATACTCTCCTACACAAAAAGGCTACAAATGCCATGACCCTTCCACAAAAAAGACCTTTTTCAGCCTTAACGTTACTTTTTTCGAAAATACTCCTTACATTCAAAACACCTATCTTCAGAGGGAGAGCGTACATGAAGATCGGTTCTTTGACTTCAGCCTCTCCTCTCCTGAATCTATCTCACAGTATGCCATTAACAGAAGGAAACTTGAACCCAGGGAGAGATGCAGAAAAACAAAAGGTTAAGGAGATACTGGTTTACTCAAGAAAGCCAAAATCAAATAACATAGAGAATCTTGTTTCCGAAGCAACAAGAGAGTCAGAACCGATGGTAGCTCCAGAACCTCAAAAAGTATTAGAGGTACCGGATACAGACTTACCTATTGCTCTCAGAAAACAAACACGGTCATGTATTCTCCACCCTATTTCAAATTTTATGTCATACAATACTTTATCTACAAACTTTCGTGCCTTTACAACTCACTTGGACAGTACAGTGATCCCAAGAATCATTCAGGAAGCCTTGGAAATTCCAAAATGGAGAGAAGCAGTTTTGGAAGAAATGCGAGCATTGGAAAAAAATGAAACTTGGGTGGTAATGGATTTACCAAAAGGAAAGAAATATATTGGATGCAAATGAGTCTTCAATTTGAAATACAAAGCTAATGGGGCAGTTGAACAGTATAAAGCTCGGTTGGTTGCTAAAGGATACACACAAACGTACAGTATTGACCATACAGAAACATTTGCTCCAGTGGCAAAATTGAATACAATTCGAGTCCTATCGTTAACAGCAAATTTGGATTGACCACTTCAGCAACTAGTTATCAAGAATGCATCTTGAATGGAAAGTTAGATGAAGAAGTATACATGACACTACCACCAGGTTTCTGCTGGGTAAATGAAACAAATCGGGTATGTAGTCTGGAAAAATCTTCATATGGATTGAAGCAGTCACCGAGAGTATGGTTTGACAGATTTGCGAAAGTGTTGAAAAGTCAGGGATATCATCAAGGACAATCACATCACACCATGTTTCTTCGATTGTGTAAAAATGGTACTAAAATTATTCTAATCGTATATGTTGATAACATTATTGTGACAAGTGATAATATAGTTGAAATGGAAAGGTTAAAGAAGAGCCTTGCAATTGAATTTGAAGTAAAGGCTTTGGGATCACTACGATATTTCTTGGGAATGGAAGTAGCCAAGTCTCAAAAAGGCATCAGCGTATCACAATGAAAGTATATACTTGATCTTCTATCTGAAACCGGCATGCTTGGATGTAAACCAAGTGATACACCAATGCATGTGAGAAAGTTGAAGATGGAGAAAAGTCAGTAGAAATTGGGAGTTATCGGAGACTGGTTGGAAAACTGATCTATCTATGACACACCAACTTGACATCGCATTTGCAGTTAGCTTGGTAAGCCAACACATGCATTCTCCGAAGGAAAGTCACCTAGAAGCAGTCTATAATATACTTAGATATCTCCAAGGATTCGCAGAAAATGGGCTACTCTTCAAAAGGGGTGAAAGGAGAGAGGTAGAAGTTTCCACAGATGAAGACTGGGCAGGTTCAATAGAAGATAGGAAGTCTACTACTGGTTATTGTACCTTCGTATGGGGAAACTTAGTAACATGGACAAGCAAGAAACAGAATGTAGTAGCCAGAAGTAGTGCAAAAGCCGAATTCAGAGTTGCTGCACAAGGAATATGTGAGGGTTTGTGGATGAAAAAACTTCTGGAAGAACTACGTCACTATAAGGTTGCCAATCAAGTTCTACTGTGATAATAAAGCAGCGATCAACATTTCTCCTAATGTAGTTCAACATGATCGAACTAAGCACGTAGAAGTGTATAGACATTTTATTAAAGAAAATGTTGAGGAAGGAACTATTTGCATGACTTATGTTCCTACACAAGCATATGTTGCAGAGGTTTTCACCAAAGGACTACCTAGACAGAAATTCGATGATTTCATTTTCAAGTTG
>CAIGRL010176923.1:0-13333 GCA_903798325.1 Fraxinus xanthoxyloides | reverse complement strand
ACTTTATTTTATAGAACTAAATAAAAAATTTATACTATATTTTAATATTGCTTTTAAAAATAAAAATTATATTTTATATTTATTTGTCGGTTTTTATGCAATGACCCGCTGGTTGAACCTCTAACCCATTGACCCGTTGCATTGTCCAGGCTTGTGTCCGGGTTGAATCTGACAACTATAATATAAAGATTTAATACTATTGTCTATTTTTAATAATAAAATTTTAGTTGTCGATCAATTTGACATTCTGGTTGTCAATTGTTTAATGCTATATATATTTTTCGATAACAAGGGTAAACTGTGTAGTTATGTATTATCTAAAAATACGTTTACTTTTTTTGAAATAGTTAATTAATAAAATATTATCTATCTTGACTAAGTTATTAATAATAACAATAGTTATCTATTAAGTAAAAATATTGTCATCTATTGCTAATAATATTGACTTGTAAAAGAGTTTAAAATTAATAAAACTCCTCTTTCATGTGTCTTAATATATTCGATACATATCTAAAATTTTAAAAATATAAAAAATATGAAATAATTAAAAATACGTATTCGGTATGTATTAGAGAGTATCCAAGCGTATCGAAGTTGGGATACGTGTTGCATACTGGTTGCAATAAGCTTACAAGTATCCGTGCTTCTTGCGTATTGAGGTGTTGGCAGTAGAGAGGGTTGGGAGGAGGGTGGCAAAGGTCGCTAGGATTTGGTACAGTTAAACGACATGACTACGGAGTCTCTTTTGTGCTGAAATGCCTTCCAGAGGCTGAGGCGGACTGGAGCTGAAGGGAAAAATCCCCTCCCCCTTCCTCATCTCTTTCATATGTGAACTAAGACCTGAAATTTTTAAAAAGATGACGCTCTATGATGTTTAAAAAATATTAACAAACATTGTTGACAACATATGAAGGGACAGGTGAGTGTGTTGCTAAGCATATTAAAGATTTACTCAATGCTTCTTTTAATTTCTGCCTTTCTCATCCATAATACTATCTTACAAGTCAAATCCACCGAGAGAACTGGGTTGACATTTCTACTCTATACTTTCCTGTCCTGCATCTAATTTTTATCTTCTTCCAGTTTCTTTGTCCCTGATAAATGATGGTTATATTGCACGGTACACCGAGGAGAAGAAGTTCTAATAAAACAAAAGCATTGAAAGTGAGGTGGAAGAAAAAGGAGGGAACTTAGCATTCAGCCAAGCCGTTTCCTAATTCTTGTGCCAATAGAGCCTGTGTTCTTTGATAGCTCTCCAACTGGGAGATTTGCTTATTTCGCTTAGTCTCTCTGATGTGAAGCTCCCCATTGCACTTAGGCTTGCAACTTTGTTTTACAAGGAAGAATGATGGAAATGTTTTTCCTTGCTTGTGCAAACATAAATGTGCTCACTACGATGCAGCTACATGCATTCCTTCCTAATTTCATATGTTTAAATTCAATTGCAAAATGTTAATGACGCGATTGAGTAAAAATTCAAACATATCTGTACTTGGCTTGTTTATGTTTGACCTCAAGTATGTGAGCTGCTCTTTCTACGGTTCAATAATCTTGTAAGGGTCCTCTTGCTAGTTTATTATCTTCATGTGTAGTCTCTACGAGGGAAGAAATTTGAAGTTAAGGCGATTAGTCTGTCATGCTGAAGATGATTTGATCTATTATTTGTTCTTTTTTTTTTTTTGGATTAGGCTTGCATCCGAGCAAATTGCTATACAGCTTTAGGCTAATATTTACTTGTGTTAAACAGATTTAGAAATTCATCCAGACATTCATAAACAGTTTTGGGATCAGCAGCTATGGCCAAAACATATTCTTGTCAGATACACTTGGTAAATCTCTGTTTCTTGTGGCTATCTGTTGATATGATTGTCAGGCTTTATCTACTGTCATGTGTAGGATCTGAAATGAATATTTAGTTATCGTAATATGAAAGTCTATATTATTTGTTACTTAACTTATTTCTTGTACCACAAACCTCATAGTTTAGTAATTGATGATAAAATTTAAAAGTAGGAACTTGTTTAATCAATTTGTTGCAGAATATTGAATTTCTATGCATGGATGGGAGGTATGTTTGATTCTCTATGGACAATATGTTTAACATGTTCTGCACTTCAATAACTTAATTACAGTAAAACTCTAATTGTTTGTTCCATCATTTGATTCATTTCATATTTAACTAACTGTTGATTGCATCTTGTTGAACTTATTTAACACATATCAAATGGAAAGTAATTCATGCAGGAAAAGCATGCAAACCCACTTTTTTGAACTAGAGAAATGTATTTCTTTATAAGTTTACTAGTATATTGCAGTTTATGGATGCCAACTTGGATGATGTGAACTTCCTTTTTGCTTGCTTGTACTTTTAGAATTTGTGTGTACATGTTTACAAATATCTGATATGAAGCATTGCCCTGTTCTGTCTGAAATTTGCTTAATCTCCTCCTTTCGAGGATTAACAATTAGATTACAGTGCTGAAGACGTGTATTTTTCAGTTGAGCATCAGCCTCATGTACAAGTTCAGCATGTTGGGAACTGTTTTTGGTCCCAATATAATTGATCGGCATCTAGTGCCTATATCTCTGCTTGTATCGTTTCCAATTCTTTTCTTTCACATATCACAATTGATGTTTTCTAACACCATGTTCTGATTTATGATAGGGAAGAGCAGTCGGAGATTGACGTGGCTTCTGGATTCTATGTTCTTTTTGGATCGGGTAAACATGCTTTCGGAATGGCAAAATACCCAAATTTGATGATTGGCATTTAGTTCTTATTTCTCACTATCTGCTTGATTTTGCACCATCAGGTCTTGTACTTTCGTTTATGCTCTCAATTTTTATTTTGCAATCATCTAGAGATAAATTAGCAAGGTACTATCCTTTTCCTCTGTGATAACTTCGTTCTCTTCCAAATTATGAACTTATTGGCAATCAATTATATTGAGCTCATGAACAATATTCACCCACTTATATTTGATGACAATTCTTAGGTTTGTGATAGAGACTGTAGCTGATAGCAGCATGTCCGGTGGAGGCATTGCCAAAGTTGAATGATGAATATTTGCTGGATTTTGGAACACATCTTTCTGCAGTCATATATTTCTTGATGAAATTCTTAGCTTACCACATTTTTGCAAGTTAACATGAATTGTGAGTAGCCAAAGGGGGACCTGGGCAGGAGGGTAGGGGAACTTGGAGTTGAGACTGTAGAATGATGGCGTATTCTATGTAGAAAATGGATGCGCCAGTTGCTAGTAGGGATCACTCCCACATTTTTCCTTTTTACCGTACTCTGTTTTGGTATGGGTTTCTTTTTGAGCTAGTTATTGTAGACCTTTATAACCCATTTACAGACAATGTATGGAAAATGCTAAATAGTAAAACAAATAAATATGCTTACCAGCAATTTATGCCCCAGTATATGTAGATTATTATGGCTATTTGTCAATTATCATACATTCTTCACTGGAATTTTTGCTTATGATATATTTTTGAAAATGTTATTTTCAATATAGTAGTAAGTACTTTGAAGTTTCTAATCCAGAGAGAGAATTGTTATTCAACTGTACTGTTAAATTCAAGAGATCGTTTTCTCCCCTTTTATATATTTTCATAGAATGCATGTTGGGTTTGTATAACTTGGAAGTTTTTTGACAAAGATGATTAAATAATATTCAATTTGTCATTATTGTTATTTTTAAGGTAAATTGTAGCACCGGTCTCTAACCTTGTCAATTTTTATAAACTTTATCATAACCTTCAATTTGTGCCAACGAAGGTCTCTTACATTTCAGAAATATGCAGCAGAAATCATCAATTTGGCCTTTAGTTGATCTGAGAAACGCAAAAATTAAATTTCTTAATCATTTTAAAGTAGGCGAGACTACCACAGTGAGGGCCAAACATGGGTGTGACCGTAGGTGGAGATTTGAGGGGTTAAGCTCCTTTGGCTTTTCAATTTCGTTTTGATCTTCGTGTTGTTGTTTGCCCAATTAATTGTGTGGGATGTTTATGTGGATGAGGCTATCGGCTAGGGAAGAATTTCGGTGAATTGGATGGCTTGTGGTTTTTTCTGAATTGGTAGCCACTGGCTTGTGTTGATTTTGATCCATTTTTTTTTTTATTTTTATTTTTTCATTAAATCTTTTTCTGGTTTCTTGATGGCAGATGTTTGGGGTCCTTTCTAGAACCTAGTTTTCAAATGTTTTTTTGGTATTGATGTTCAGTGGTTTTTCTTTCCGCCGTATTTTGGGTTCTTCCTCTTCACAATGGAAGAGTTAGGTTTTGATGGCGATGGCGGGAGTGGTTTATGGTTTACGGTGAGATAGGTGGTTGTGGTCAGTTGATCGGTCGGCAATTGTAAATTTTCTGGGTTCAATTTTGGGATGGGGGTAAGGTGAAAAAGATTTCCTTTTGATTTTTATTTTTATTTTTTTTGGTTTTTTATTTAATTATCCCTTATTATATAACTGTATTTCTATTGCAAAATATAAAGTTGTCGTGGAATTGACGAAAATGCCCTTGCTTAAAATTGTCAAAATATCTATTTTGTATTTCCCAGACCAACCAACAGTTTTATAGACATGTTTCATTAATTTGGACCTAATCTACATATTTATAAAAGGTTAGAGACTTTCGGTAGCACAAATTGAAGGTTGTGATAAAGTCTGCAAAATTTGAAAAAGTTAGAAATCGTTGCTGTAATTTTCCGTTATTTTTATTATTATAATATATGGTATAATAATTTAGGAGGGTTTTATAAAATATTTGATCACAGGCGAGTTGTGACCCCACCTTGTTTGCTCAATTAGAGTTTTCATAAAGTAACTACTATCTGTTAGCAAATGGTTCTAAAGTTCAATATATAAGTACACAACTTTAATTATTCTTAATAATGTAGCACTTGCTCTCCTTAAAAAAAAATAATAATAATAATAAATAAATAAATAAATCCATCTTTTTTTTTCTCTCTCTTTTCTTCAACTACTCCACTCTTTATGGGTTTTTCCTTTTCTTTACATAATGGACTTTATTCCTCAACCCTTGGGCAATGCTTA
This sequence comes from Fraxinus xanthoxyloides, assembly GCA_903798325.1. Classification (NCBI taxonomy): domain Eukaryota; kingdom Viridiplantae; phylum Streptophyta; class Magnoliopsida; order Lamiales; family Oleaceae; genus Fraxinus; species Fraxinus xanthoxyloides. Next base: position 8,270 of record CAIGRL010176923.1, on the reverse strand, counting down.
ATGTCGACTCAAATGGGGAAATTCTTTTCCAAATTAAGTAAAAGTATCAAATAATCATGCTCTAAATATATTAGTAGACAATTAATCTTGTTACTTAATGGAGTTCAGCACTAACAAGCATGATAATGTGACATGGTGGATCAGTGGTTGATTCCCACTAGTAAAAAAAATAGAAAAAATGAAAATATTTAACTTATATAATTATTTCTTGAAAAGTTATGTTGTATGGTTGAAGGGTATTAGTAGGGTGAAGGAGAGAGAAATCATAGAAGCTGCCATTAATCTTCTTAAATTAATGAAATTTTTAATGATAGTCAAGTAATTCATGTAATGATTCTTTACAAACTTCAATTGGATCCCAGTATTCAAATTTTGTTGTCTGATGGATTAAGTTAATTATTCAGAGAAATTTAAAAGAAGAATAAAACATATTATCCTATGCATGCAAGTTCATCAAAGTCTGGAAAAAAATATTTTTTATAAAAAAAAAAAATAGGATTTCATGGGGTGTCACTCTTATTAAAAAGTAAGTTAAGACTCACTTTTTCAAAAAGTAAGCTTTGTTAGTTAAAAAAAAAAAAAAATTTGAAGATAAGTAACTTAGAAATAAACATGACTTTCTTATATCACATCCAAACATGAACTAGGTTTGAATAAGGGTTAGAACTACAGTAGATTGATAATTATAGACACTTGATATTTTATTTTATAATGCCAACGGTATTAGGATAAGTATTAAAAATCTAGTTATATTGGTTATTTATTTTTTCTTTACTCGATCAATTTATCTCTCTACCTCCCCTTTAAGGTGATGGTTCGTTTGAGCACGTTAAGAGAATATACTCCCTAAACACCAGATGCTACATATTTTAGAGAGTTAATGTTTAAAATAAGGTTCTTTATTTTAATTCTTTAAAATAAAGAGTTTGTTTGACTCTTCAAGTTTAAAGGGCAAAACTCACCATCTATTCTTACTTTATAATAATTTCTGTTGGATGGTCAATATAAAAAGAAATTAGAGAAAAATAATATTTTGAATAGTGATTTTTTGGAGAATATGTAGTTAAAAGTAGAAAAAAAAATTTAGATTTATATGCTAAATATTTTATTGTGTGAATGTGTGATTGAAAATGAGTTTGATTTGAGAACAAAATCTATTACAAAATGGGTTACAAAAGAGCCACATCGTGCCCCCTATTGGCGGGGCGCCTACGGCCGCCAATAGGAGGCGCCATATGGCTTTTTTGTCAAACTTTTTGTACAATATTTTGTACAAGAAGTATTATCCCTATATTTTTATTAGACTATTTAAATTATATTTGAATTGATTGATCGTTGACATATAAAAATGGTAATGTTTTTTAGCATCGCTGACGTCAAGCACCAATTTGATGACAATTACGAGATATTAAATAATAAATTCGGTTAAATACAACGTCACGTGATTCATTTAATTGAATCTAGAAAGTGTGACTACTTAAACTGGTGCTAGATAGCATCATTTTATATATAAAAAAATGTTAAATAAAAGATGAGGAGAAATCAATAAATATTTTTTGAAAAAAAAAAAAAGTAAAATGAAGAATCAAAATAGAGAATATAGTTAGTGTATAAAAAAATTTATTCTCTAAAATTAGAGATGCTCTCTACTGTACATAATAAGTCATGCTTGTACAAAGTTATGTTACAAAATTGGTTTACAAAATACATATTGACAACATTTTGGCATACGATTTAAAAAACAGTTTTTGAAATCAATGATCTAGATTTTGTCACATCATTTTGTCAACACCCTTTTGTAAACTACTTTTGTACAAATAGCATAATTGGTACATAATATGCTTTTTACAAATAAATAATCTCTTGAAGATATTTTATATATAGTTTTTTAATTATTTGAATTTAATGAACTTTAATACTGTGTAAAAGGCTAAGAGGGTGTTTGGTATAGATTAAAATCAGATTAAAATTGAAAAACTAGCCGTTATTGTTGACTTTTATTAGACGGATGAGACCCAATAACGACTATATTTTCAATTTTAATTAGATTTTAAACCGTAATGAACACGTCCTAATATTATATGTTTAAAAGGTCAACTTTAATAATAATCAACTTAAAATCTTATCATATCGCATGACGCGAAATGTTTAATACACCTAAAAGGCAGACAGTGGAACAAAAGGAAAAAACTTTTTCAGTGTTCAACTTGTCTGTTTTTTAACCATTTAAGTAAAATAATTTCAACCTTCCAATTAAATGAGAAGCAGCAGCAGTAACACTAGCCTGTAAAATGATGTCCTCAAACGTGCACTCCTAAAAACAATTTTAATTTTTTAGCAAAATCAAGTGGATAATCGTACGGCTCTGAACCTATGCATGTTGTGTAAGTCTCATTGGTTTACCTCAGCATATTTGCACACCGCCGTTGGATTAAGAGTACTAATAAAAAAAGCCCCGTTTCAACTACCAGAGATTCAGCGACCACACGTCATTCGTTGGTATAGAGCACTTTCACGAATCATCAATTGGTTGGTATTGTTCTTGTTAGGTTAAGTTTCGATTATTTTATTTCTTTACGCTTTATTGTGACCAAATTACGCTTGGCTGCTAATAATTAGAGCGAGACTTGTATTCGCATTTTTTTCGCATGCAATAAGTGGGTTTTGAACGACCACTTTTTATTGGTTACTGAATATAATATATCAGCATCGCTGATGAAAGTGGGTTCATCGAGTCTTGGACCGCTTCAATAAACGTTTTAAACCCTCCAACAATATTGTAATGAGAGTTTCATAAAGTGAACTATAAAACACTAGACATCATTAAGAAAGAAAGAAATAATTAATTAAAATTTGGATCTTACAATTATTATCTTTTGTTTGTTGTTTTCTTCTTACATTTTTTCCTCCCAACATTTATTGTCGAACCAAAGTTGGCACATCGCAATCAAGTCAATTTATCTGAATTAATGCAATGTTTCATCGTGCTCTAATTGAAGAAACCCTAAAACTTGTGGTTCATGTCAAGAATCAATAATTTGTCGGAATATTGCTAATTGGGTACATCATTTTACTAATAATAGGTGTTATGCGCCCTTAAGCATCATCTCATGTTGTCAAATCCAGGATTCTTTTGATAGAAAATATAATATAAATAAATAAGTTATTCTTTTTTTATGATTTAAGATTAAGATTGAGTAATGCTATTCATCCCTACTGGAGTTACAAACACAGTTTATGTGGCGTTAATGTGGTATTAAATGATATGTGAAATTAAATAACTTATTTAATCTTGTAACCCCATTAGGGATGAAGAGTAATGTTATTCATCCACAGTGGGGTTATAAACATGGACGGATCTAGTGTAATTTTTTACGTATTAGCTCGATCTGTAGTTCGGTTCTAGATCCGTTTCTGGATACAAACACAGTTTAGGTGCCTCTAAATGTTAGGTTAAACAAAAGGTAAAATTAATTGACTTATTTAATTTCATATATCATTTAATGCTACGTTACTGTAGTAAATAATATAGGAATATACGAAAACTACGTTACCTCTACAAATTTATCACGAAGAGTGATGCAAAGGAAATGCCCGAAAGTGCGAAATAGTACGTACCCGCCCTTTGGGGAGACACGGATGGAAAAAGGAGATCTGTACTCTTTTCTACACCCCATATAGTAAGTAAATGGGTGTTCAAATTTCATTTTTCTTCAATAATTGAACTTTTAAGTTGAGTTTTTCACCACTGTGGTTTAAAACAAATTATTGGCTGTTATCTTTGTATTTCAGTTTTATGTTTTGAATTTTGTGTTTTGAGCATTCATTTTAAGATTGTTGAAAATATTTTATTTTTGACATTTTGAACAATTGTTTTGAAAACACCAAAAACACGTTTTAAAAATTTTGATTTGATTATAGCGAAAACATTCAAAATGATATTTCTTTGTAAATTTTTAATTTGTTTTCAAAAACACATTTTCACTGTTTTGAAAAATAAAAAACAAACGATTTGTAAATGGTAGAAAGAACAGATCCTTAGTTTTCCTTTGTGTGCCTTTGAAACAAAAAGGCAAAATGAGATCCCAAACTGCATATTTATTATTTTTATTTCGGTACGTTGTATTTCAAAGTACAGATCTCTCATTTTTAGTGTTTAATAATTAGAACTATTAAATTTCAAGTAGCTATTTTTTTTTTTACATTTTTTTTTTGACCTTTTCAATTTTTTTCTCAATGACATTTTTTTGTTATACGACAAAAAAGCTAACCCCGTTTATACACTTCTTTTAAAGATGATTTTAAAAAAAAAACTATGAGTATCATATTCGTCCTTCAAAATTCTATCACATCCCGAGTGCTAAGCTTTGCTTGAGTAGGCTATGAGCCTTTACCATGGCTTTGATGGTGCAAAAGACTAAAAAAAAGAAGACGGGCTCTTCCATTTATAATAAAATGATATCTTATCGTCTTCTAGTACCGTAAATATGGTAATATACTAACCCTGTCGTATTTATCTTATAGGGATTGTTGGGTCAATAATTAACTTTGCAAACTCGTCTCTGGTTTTCTTCCTAATTCTATCTCGACACGTTCAATTTTTTGGACCTTTTCTAGACAATTTTGTAACATACATTTTGTTCTCAGGGCCTATTTGATGTAATTTTTTGAGAATAGATATCTAAGAACTGATATTTTTAAAGAACATGTGATTAAAAAGTATAAAAAAGTTACGAGTCCACTTGAATATATATATATATGATTGAAAATGAGTTTTAATGAATATGTATCGAGCAAGGACTTAATCTTTATGTTCTGTCCATGGATTATGTTGTTTGTACACTCCCTCTTTATATTATGGATGACATTTGTTGTGAAAATTTGTTTTTTTTTTTAAACTGTCCAATAAAATGATATCATGTGGTAGAGTGTAAGGAATGATGTAAAAGATGATGTACACCAGACATGATTATCCGTCTACTAGGACTGAACATGCCCTATTTTTTATTTGTTGTGTACAATTATTCCCCAGTCTAGTTAGTAGGAGTACTCAAGAGCACCATGTAGGATCCCTTTTATAATGAAGTTTTGAAGATTGGTACCAGCAAGTGTGTTTTAATTAGTCTATATATTAACTGTAAAATTAATGATACTTTTTTAGATAAAAAAAAAGAATTAAAGAAATGATTGGCCAAGAGACAAATGGTACACATTACAAATTGTCCCTATATTATTAATTTCTATCCTATATATCTTGATTTGGAAGCAATGTCAAAGGCAAAGAAGAGACATTGAATTAGGTCTTTAGGCAAATGATAAATAATGCTTGTCATATTATGACTTCTTGATTATATACATTTCAATGAGCAACTTATACTTGATTTGATTGAGTTTTTTTTAAATGAATTAAGAGAACATTCTAAATGAATATGACTTTATTTTTTTAATTTGGAGACAACTCTAATAGATTATCACTATTTTGATGTGAGTACCACTAATATGATACGTATTTAATATCAGATATACGTAATAAAAAAATTGTTTACACTTAAATACAACCGTGAAGGAATAATGTATAAAAAGATAAGAGAGTACAACACGCAATGAGAAAGAAATGTGATAAATATTCGAAGAATAGAGTTGTATAGAATTTTTGAGATAATTAGAGGAAGTTCTCACTGATTTTTAAGGTCGAAATATTTTCTTCTTACTATAAATTTTATTATTTAGGGTATGAATATGTCTGTAGAACGGAACTATATAATTATTATCGTTCAGTTAGTTTGAAATGGGTTTTTTTAGCACTTGTTTGAAACTGATTTTTTTTTTTAAAATCAATTTTTCCTCATATTATCTACGATCACACATTTTTCAAAAAATTCATTTGTCGTATTTCTCTATAAATTTTTCTTTCTTTTTAATCATACATTATTCAAATAAAATTACTTTTTCACAAAATCATTTCTCCACAATCACCTTAACATAAGGGCTGGATTCAATTTGAGCATGTCGTGAGTTGGTAAATACCTAATTTGGTTGGGTGATGATGTTTGTTTCATTGGTTCACCGATTTAAGTAATTTTAACTTATTTTATGGTGTTGGCAAAAGATAATTAATTAATTATGTAGAATTAACTTTGAAAAGACGTTTCTCTCTTTCCAATAAAATAGAAGCTAACTTCTCCAATGACATCATTCTTTTCCATATGTACGATACCAATGATAATGAAATTTTATTCTCAATAAATTTGAAGTCGACTATAAATCTTTATTTGTTATTATGCTCAATTTATTGCTAAATCTACTCCGATACATCGTGTCGCTAGTGGTGGGCACATTCAAATGAAATGTTTATTAAAATTCATACTATAAGATGTGACATTGCCTCTTCTTGTATTCAAGTTTGAGACCAACTACGAAAAGTTTCACGGATTCACTATTAACCTAGTCTAAGATATAGTGATAAACCCTATAAAGTAATTAAAAAAAAAATCATATAAGGGACTTGAAATATATTAAGAATAAATATTACTTTGAACATTAACAATTAAATTTATTCTATTATTTAAATCATTAATTAATTTACACATGCCATCTTAAAGTTTTAAACTCACCAAATGGTACCTAGTAGTAGTAAAAATAATTATTTATCGGTGCCCAATAATTGTTTCAAGGGGACCGGTAATATGATATGTTAATTAATTAAGTAATCTTTAGCAATGGAAATAAAGGCTAGAGGGAATAAAGGTCGGCTGGGCTTATCTGTGACCACCCTACAAAGGCAACATGTTACTTTGTATAATTCCTACATGCATATATTTTTAGTGGAAAACCCCTTGACCAGGTTCAAAGCCAGGCTCAGTGACAGGGGGAGAACGTGGCGCCTCCCATATTGGAGGGAGGCGGGTGGCATCTCTCATTTTTTTATAAATAAGTGATAACGGAATTTGAATTTATATGACTCTTGGTGTATTTGGATTATATTATATAAAATGATATTGTTAAAACGAAGTGCATTTATTTATTAAGTTGGCTTGTTTGTTAGTTGAAATAACCAACTTTTTTTTTTCAGGTCATAAATTCGATTGACACAAATAATCCTACACGCAATTGTCAAAAAATCGTAATTAAAAAAGGACTAATTTAAAAATCAGCCCTGAAAAATTTGTGAAATTATAACTATTAAACTTAATCGAGGTATCTTTGTGCAACATAATACACGGAAGTGTAGATTTTGTTAAGATTTGAAGTTTCATTTTAAAAATGTCAACCTTGTTAAAAAGAGTAACACAATTCTTTATAAGTTGGTCAATATTTTCATCTTTATTCGATGTGGAATTCTATCCCTTAACATGCCCCGCAAAATGGTGACTCGTTTTCAGCATACCGATCTTGAAATTCGTAGTCTCATTTTTTGAGTCTTAATCGAATCGAATTGCTCGTTGGAACTTAATGAGCTCTGATACCATGATAAGGTTTGGTATTTCATCTTAAAAGATCAGGTCAACATTGTTAAGAGAAGTAATACAATTCTTTATAAGTTAATCAATATTTTCATTTGATGTGGAATTCTATCCTTTCACATATTTATACTAACTAAATCAATTAAATTTAGTCATAAAATAAGAAAGAACTAAATGGTGGTATTATATCTTTCATTTTAGTCGAACTTATCATTATGCATACTTAAAGGGGAACCACTAGTGTTACAAAGTAATTAATAATTAAAAATTAATTGACTAATCACCAACCAAATTCTTAGCAATGGTACTCAATTAGTGGCCATATAATAGTATGATATATAGGCCCATAAAAATAAGTTGCTCACGTGATATGATCGTGCACATGTGCCATTTCCAATATCTTTAGTATCGCATGGGTGCTCTATAAAGCAAATTTAATAACATATTTACATTTTGATAATAGAGCGTAAATGTGTATATTACATTTATCTAATTTGTGAGTTTTAACACTATTATTTATAAAGAAATAACTTGTACGAAGGGAAGTGTTGTTCCCTTTCGTGAATCTTGATCATTTCTTTGGTGTGGTAAATTTTAATACGTAAGTAGTGATATGAAAACATCCTTGTTTGTCCACTATTCAACTTTATTGCCACTTTGTGGAGTTTATTGCCACTTTGTGTGTTTAACTCTACTATTTATAAAGAAATAACTTGTACGGAGGGAAGTGGTTCCCTTTCGTGAATCTTGATCCTTCCTTTGGTGCGATAAGTTTTAATACGCAAGTAGTGATATGAAAACATCCTT
>CAIGRL010176833.1:0-10124 GCA_903798325.1 Fraxinus xanthoxyloides | reverse complement strand
TATTAAAATCTACTAAAAATTAATTTTAATCGCTACCAAGTAGGGGCTTATTAAAGTTTAGGATCACACTGTACATTTAAAAAAGGCTCACCATTTTGTCTTTTTTTTTTTAAATTAATCTAAATATAGTCAAATACTTGACTTTTAGTCGACTAACAGATTTTTGGACAGAAACTGTCCAGAAGTAAGTCCTTTCACCGGACATTGTTGAAAGGTTTGGAACTTATCTAGTATGATTTAAAGATTTGAAATCTATATACACTATTTTGAAATGTGTGGGACCTCTATTACAAATTTCCCTTATTTTAATTACAATCCAACTATTTAACTTATGGAGGGAGCATGCATTCTTAAATGGACATGTGCAATAGTTTGATTCATTAATACCAATCTTTGGAACAAAGACAGATAATTATTCTGTCATTTGAAGCAATAAATAATAAAGTCGGGTTATTGGCCAGCCATGCATATGCTCTCTCTGTCCCACAATTCCGTCATAAACCACACATCCTTTGTACGGCTGTTCCATAGTCCCTCTCCAGTCTTTGACTGTACCAACACCCACTGCAAAATTTCATTTTTATATATATTTTTGGTGTCAAAAAAAAAATTGTCTGGTTCTGTAGAACTTAGCCGCATTTGACGATTATTATTTTTAAACTTTTTTTCTACATTTTCATTTTAAATCATATATTCACACAATAAATTCATAATTTTTTTTCTAATTTCTAACCACATTTTTTTAAAAATTACTGTTCAAAACTTTATTTTCCTCAAATAATGGTTGTCGAACAGGGGCTAAGACAAGAAATGGTTATGAAAAACATTGGATAAAAATTGTGATTTGTTTTTATAAAATCATTTAGCCTTGTTTGAGCCCTATTTTTTTTTTTAAAAAAAATATTCTTCTCAAATTAATTTTCAAACACATATCAATAAATAATTTTACAAGTAAATTCAAAACTTCACTTATTTTTAATCGGACATTCTCCAAAAAATCATTATTACGAAATATTTTTTCTAAAATGGGGGGCTCAATATGGAAAAGCTACTTAACATCCATTCAAATTCTAATTAGTAAATACCTATTACATTTTTTTTAATATAATGGTTAAAGACTAAGAAATATATATTCAATTGAAGTCACTAACAAAGCCCACAATGTGTTCAGTTTCTATTCAAAATTAATTTTGATCAAAAGTTTTTGATAGATATCCCAAAAATTCAAAAAAATTATAGATAATAAGAAACTATTTTGAGCTTTGGTAATGTTTCCTGAAGTTTTTATTTTCAAAATGGGAACTCTTAACTTTACGTAAGTTTTGACGCAAGCTAGGGTTTCATAGAAATGCAGAGCGATACAAATATCTTCAATTTGTAAGAGATAATCTTAGCATTATCAACATTAAACACGACTTCGACAATTTCTACCATATACTTGCGAATAATACTATTTAACATCAGTCTATATGTAATATGTTCAATTAAAGGTGAAAATTATATGACTCATTTAATTAAATCTGTAATTTAATGTTACAGATCCTACCACCTAAATTGATGTTAAATACTAGTGGTGTTAAGTAACAATATTCTATACTTGTACAATCCATTTTAGTGTAATTGATTTCCCTTTCAGTAGCGAACTAGCTACGAGATTTCAAGTTCTGATTTCAACTGATGCAAAGTGATGTGATCAATTCTCCAAAAATCGCAATCTGCAAGGAAATTGCAATCAAGATTTTATTGTTCAATACTCAACTAAAAATCCATTAAACTCTATTTGTTTAGATTCGTTTCAAGAATATATTGCAAAGATATATTCATTCTTACGTTCAAGTAATGCTCGGACATCCGCATCACAGTAAAAAGTTAAGTGGCAAGATTTCTTGCAATTGTCTAATTAAAAATAAAATAAGAAAGATCTGATCTCATTAAGACTTGAACAGTAAAATTCACTTTAATTAATTAATTAAAGTGAATTTTAAGTGTGATCTTATGATCAATCAGTCAGAGTATAAAAATAAATCAAGCCCAAATCCCAAGACAGCGTCACGTGATTGTGATGGAAATATACCGTCAAACTGCCTAGCTGGCAACACCGTCGGATTCTGCGTGTGGGCTCCACTCTGAAACGTGGCATGATGTGCGGACAAATGCCACTGGGCCCTACATAACGTGATTGCGTGCTAGAATGTCGCATTAGATGCCCCCGCGTTTGACGCGCCTAGGTTTGCCGGTTAAAAATAGAAGGGTAGTTTCGTCAAAACACAAGCGTAATAGAATTATTTTGTACGGTCACTTTATTTTATCTTTATTTTAAATAATCAATAAACAATGCAACCGATAAATTGTGCGTAGGGTTTGACAAAACTCTTCAAACTGAATTGGATCAAATCAGACCCAAATTCGTACTAAACTAAATTGAATCAAACGGTTTTTATTAAGTTAAATATCTGAATATGTATCTGAATTAAGAACTGACAATTTTAGTTCGATTTTCGATTCTAGACCAAAAATCAAAGAACGGAATAAGAACTGAATATTCCTAACTTTTAAAATTTTATTTTATCTTAAATAAGTCAATTTTTTTTAAATAAACTCTCTAACTAATTAATTTAGTTCAACCCCAAAATATGATTTTACTATTTCTAACATCCAGCCAAACTCAACTTAATCAAATTGGTCTAAATTTTTCAAAAATCCCTTATTCTACCGCAGTGTCGTTTCGACCATTCTATTATAATGAACTAGTCATCATCTTCTTCATGTGATTTTAACAGTCAAATTTATGAATAACTCAGCATAGAAGTGCAAAAGATAGCACGAAATTGTACTACTTTATTTTATAAGTATTAAAATTGAACACGTCGTAGTCGAATTAATATAGTGTTGTTGTAATATAAAAAAATCAATTACTGTATGAAACTCAGAAACCAAACTGAGTTGAATGAAACCGGACTCAAACGGTCCCATAATTAAATTTGGACTCAACAATTATATTTACTAAATACCAGAAAATTCGGGGTATGATTCGATTCACTTTAAAACCGAATCAAATCGGACCATACCCAAACCTATTTGTGTTAAAAAGTTCTTCTTCAATATAAGTTGACAAAAACTTCGACAAGCTAACTTAGAAAAAAAATAAAAATAAGGCAACGTCTAGTATTCGCCTAAATTTAAAAGATATATTAGAAGAAGTGACTCAATCAAATTAATATTTTATTTCCAAATTTACATTTTATATTCAAATTTAGACTTTGCTTTGTTTTTATTTTTAAAGCAATTCACATAATGCATTGTAACTTTATTTTGTTTTAGTTACTAAACTTCATTTTTTTTTTTCTTTTTTGTTCTTCATTAGTTATGGATAGGTATTTTATTTTATTATTTTTTAGTGGAATGGATATTATTATTGTTTCAAGTTATGTACTGTCTCTACTTTCATACTACTTTCATACCTTATATTAAAGAAAAGGATAACATGATTAATAGAAAATACGAGACATTAAAAATCCGTTATATAAATATTATCTTTTGTCTACTAAACAAAAAATGTACGCCGTTGAAGTATTGGTGCTTTCAAAATAGAAGAAAAAATGAAAAGAAAAAACATTAATTTTAAAACACATTTAGATATTATATATATCAAAACTGTATTGATTAGTAATGGACCCTTCTTATCAGTGAGTTTGATAAAGAAGATGTATGACTGACTTTGACATAAATTTTGAGTGTGATCCGTTTGGTTATTTTGGAAAATTAAGATTGATTTGTATTCTCCATAAGAATATCGAAATTATATATTTACTTGCCAAAACTAATGTTCGGGTGAATGAAAAATTGGAGCTCAAAGTAACGCATTGGAAAATGTTTTATGTTGAAGCGAAACTGGCTTAAAGTTATCCCACATAGGAAAATAGATAAAGGCATAACTACTTTAAACATGATGCACTTTAGAAGGGTGTAATCTTATGTATCATAGATACTCTCTCCATGTGCACTCGCTAGAGGTGCAAATTACGGATCGAAATAAGCTTTGACCTTGAATTTGTGTGAGGGAGCAACCTGCGTACATTAATATCAGACTGGATTGACCAAAAACTGGCCTTTAGTAGGGTGCATGTTTTGCCTTTATTTTATTTTGAGGAAATTACACCTAAACCTAGATTTAAAAAACCATTTTCATAAATCAGATTACAAGTTTAACTTTTCAAAAATCAGGTTTTTTATATTTAATTAAATATTAATTATATAATTTTCATCCCAATTAATTAATTTTACCCAAATCAAAACCTACTATTCATATCTCTCTCCTTAACCGTTCATTTCTTTCATTCCTGTCTGTTTCTCTCATTTTCATTTTTGTCTTCTCTCATTTCCCTCACGGGTGATGAAGGCGCTCGTAACGTCTTCCATATTTGTCGGTGGACATGTATTCTCTCTTCTAGCATGCTGCAACGCAGATCCAACTAGGTCCGTCATTTCTTTTCTTTTTTTAATTTTTAAGTGGTGTTGTAGAGGCCTTCGGTGCGGCGGAGGTTGTGCGATGGTTGTGTTGTAGAGGGTGCGAGTGGCGATCGCACGGTTGGGTGTGTGTGTTGGTGCGGCGACGGAGGTGCAAATATGTATTTTTTGTTTGTTTGAGCGATACGATGGTGGTGGAGGTATGGAGTGAGGTTGTTGTGTGATGGGGTGTGTGTTCTTGCGTGCATGCGGCGGCGACAATTGTTTCTGTGGGGTGGTCGCGATTTGAATGACTGCTGTGGATGTGCAGCTGAATGGTGGTGGTTTGACGATTGATGTGGGTGCCATGGTGGTACGATGATCGTGTGTGCGGCAGGGGTGGTCGTGCTCGCGATGGTGGTGGAGATGCGGTGGGGTCGGGATTAGCTGTGCGTCCGTGTTGCAACTGTGGATATGTTGTACATGCTTGTTGGTGATGCGTGTGGCGGTGGTAGGTTAGGGGTGGTGATAGAGGTGTAGGGGGGGGGATGTGGTGTTCAGTTTGAGCTATTGATGTTGCTATTGGGCGGCGACAGTGGTGGTGTCTCTAGTGGTGGCAGTGGCGAAGTGGTGGTCACAAATGATTTGGTTGATTGTGAAAAATATTTTGATTGTTGTGTGACCAATAAACAATATGTGACTAATGAATTAGATAAAATGTGACCAATACATAATGTGTGACCTAAAAAATATTAAATTGTGTCCAATAATTTGATAAAATTGTGACCTAAATATATGTTCAATTAATGTGATATTTGTGACCATAAAATAATTAGTGTGACTTATAAATTTTGTGATTTGTGATCGATGAAAAATTTGTGACTTTAAAATTTTTAATTTGTGAACGATGAACAAATTGCGATATTAAAAATTTTGAATTGTGACCAAATTATATAGATCTGTGACCTCGATATATTACTCGGAGTTGGAACACTTGTTGGAATCGGAACAGTCGCCGAAATAAAGTGGTGACGAAACGGTCATCAGAATAGTCGCCGGAATCGGAGCAGTCGCCTGAACGGTTGTCGAAACAATCGTCGAAGAAGAGTCGTGACTGGATCGGCAACCGAAATAGTCCCCAGAGCAATAGGGGTGGTGGAGGTGGGGTGGGGTAATTATGTTATATTAGAATTAAATGTTAATAAATTGATTTAATAATTTATTATATGATAAATAGACAAATAGATTATTTTATTTTAAATTAAGGGTTGTGAGTATTTGTCAAATTCATTGGTAGGAGTGACAGTCTCCTTCTAGTATAGATATAGAAAATTTGTATTTTTTGTGATCTAATCTTTTGATCTCATCCATGATAATAATGAGTGCATGTTTGGTACGTCATATCGAAGGTTGATAAGATTAAACGAAATATAATTAGGGAGAATAAGATTAGAGAAGATTATGTTAAGATGGATTAGGAGATCGTTCTAATACGATGTTTTGTAATATATTGTTTTAGAAAAATATAAATATCTAAACTGAAAATTTATAACAATATTTTTCGGAAAAAAAGAGAGTAAAAGTTGCTTTTTACTTTTTTAACAAATATGTTTTGGATTTCTCATACTTCTAAGATAAGTTATGAGAATTAATTTAAGGATCTCATTACATGTGTACATCAAAATTTATATGATGAATTAACACTCTATCATTTACCAGTTTAAAATACAATCGATTTTTTCATTCAGTTTTTTCCTTTAACATCATATTATGTAATTTGTTTTGCACATTTTCTGTACAAGTAGCAAAATCCTTTAATCTGAATACTAATTACATCAAACGTTGAATATGTATAATTTAATCCTTATCTAGTCTGATACGACGTACAAAATGTACCCTGGATGATTTTAGAAGGATTGAATGCAAGAAAAATATCCTTCCATAAATATATGTTTGCTATCTTTTTTCATTTATCCCAAATTATATATCATTTTTTTCTTATAAAAATTACAATTAATTTCTAATAGACACCCTATTTAATGTGTCTTATTTTAAAAAAAATATATAAAATACTCCTATTTAAGTCATTATTTATTGTAAGGGTGTATTAGGAAAAGTATATTTAAAAATATACTTTCAACTATATTAACTATTTTTTCTTAATTTGTGTGAAAATGAAAACAAATCTATATTTGTGTGGAGTAATAGTTGTGAATATTGTGAAATGTGTGAATAGATAAAAATGATTATGATTTAAGTTTTGCCAAACATGTATTTTGAAAAAGGGTGTTGCAATCATAATTTTTTAATTTGATGCACCATAATTTAATTGCAGTTAAGCTCATCATTGTTTGTTCATTGTAGCAATTATTTTGTTATCTTTTTTCTTCGTCAAATTCTTATATTCAACCTTCTATTAATTAGTACTTTTGGTTTTTGATTATGATTTATATCAAAAAGTTTTGTTTTCATACTTTGAAATGAGGGAAAAATATTTTTTTTTTCACACTTTTAATTTTTTAAAATATGATAAAAAAAAATATGTTATTTTATGTTATATCAACAAAACTTTTGGACATAAAGTTATCAATTACAAAATGTGTTAACTAATGAAGAGTTTAAGTACATGCACGACATGAAAAATCGTTAAGAATATAAGTGATTTAGCGAATAAATATTAAGAAGCTTAAATACAGTTAAAAGATAGTTCAAGAAATAAAAATTAGGGTACGAATATATTTATCTTTTAAAAATTTCATCTTGATTTTGTGGATTCCCATGTGCCCTTGTTTTTCAACCTTTCTATTTGTATTTTTATTATCAACCGACGCAAGAAACAAGTGATGGTTTGAAAAAGGAATCAGATCCTGATTTTTATCAATCAAGTAAATAGAGGTGACAACACAATCAATGAATTGAAAACTCACATAATTTCTCTTCGAGTCTTGCCACTTTGACATAAAGTCTTAACAGATGCTTTGACATAATTTAAGATGATAAATGATGATTTAATAGGAAAACTAATCGTATTAAAAACAATCCAACGATGAAATGCTACATGATATTATGTCAAACTCTATGTTAAAAAATCTGGCACCATCAGAACCATAAAAAAATGTTAAAAAATTTGGCACTATAGCATAATTATTTCTCTCGGTATAAAATAATTTACAAAATATTCAATCATATCTATACTTTCATCAACTTATTTTGGAGTTCTTTTTATTCATCTAGTTACTTGAATAATGTGTGATTAAAAGTAAAGAAAATTTATTAATCATGTGCAAATTGTTTTATTGTGAAAAATATATAATTGAAAATGAATTTAAGAGAAAAATGAGTTTTAAGGAATCTCTGCAAATCCAACCTATCGTCCTTACTAGTAAACCGCGACACAATACATAGAAGAATTATTTTTCTCTAAAGTACAAAATTGAAACTTATTGAGAGAATTTCGGGGCACAAAATAGTGTAATATTTTTACACTTGACATGCTTCTCCACTATTTAAAACACTCGATTTTGTGAGTAATATTTTTATTTTTCCCTTTAATATAGAAAAGGCTGCTAACTATAATAATGTGGGGTTTATGTAATGAGTAATATATTGAACCAATCCTAACAATTCACAGTGCAAATGAGCTTAGGGTTTTAACCAAATCAGCTTTTCGAAAGGGAGAAGTCTTTTCGAAGCAAGTGATTCAAAGAGTGTATCCTAAGTTATTTAAAAAGACAAGAAAATCTCTAATTTAGAATATTTTTTTTCAATTATATTTTTTTCAGAAAAGTGTTGTTATTCTTACAACTGGAATTTCTTCTTTATCTTTTTTTGGGGTTTTTTTTTTCCATTTTTGGTTAAATAACCAAATTGTTTGAATATGATCCAAAGCCAATTTCATTTGTTATCCTAATCTTGTGCCATTAATTATGGGTAAATGGACGGTTCCTAGTAGACAATTACTATGAGGCATATGCCATTAGAGGTCAATGGAGGTGTGTAAAGGATTTCTAAAGTCGAACATAAGTCTTGATTACAAAAGTAAGGAGCTAAACTCATAGTATGATATTGATATATATTTTGAAAAATATGGTTTAATATGTGATTTTGTTGAACAAAAAAAAATGGGCGCTTATAATTGTAGAATATATCCGTCAGTAATTTAGTGAGATTTAAATACTAAATTGAGTTTTCCAGATTGGTTTAGCTTCTGTTTGGTACACATTAAAATTTTTATTTTCATTTTTCTACTCATTTTCAACAATATTTTTTCAATAAAATAATATTTTTCATCACATCAATAACTTTTCTTTCTTTTTCAACTATACATTTTCCATCAATCCACTATTCCAGAATACACTATTCAAAAATAATGTGGCTCAAACACATTGTTAGTTCATCTTGGGTAAAATTTGTAGAATGTTGATGTGAAAAAGAAGTTAAACATGGTTTAAAATCTATTAGTTTTTATAATTGCTCAAACTCGGCTATCTAACTGAATAATAAACAAATAATCAAGAGGCTAAAACTCAAATTATGTTGAAACTTTATAAAATTGAAAATTTATTCAAGTATCACTTCATGAAAAAATAATAGCTCAACTCAAATTTATTTTAATATAAGATTGTAATATCAAGCTGTCATAAAAATATTAAGATTGTGTACAATATTTTCAAGCAACGAACAAATATCTCGCATTTTCACTCCTATCCTTAATATTGCATGCTTGGTTCCAGATTTTCAGAATTCATTTTTTTCCAAACTCATTTCAGCCATTCATTTTAAGGGACTCACAATTTTTATCAACTTTTTGATCATATATTTTATTAATTTTTTATTTATCAAAATTTACTAAAAATCTGATTTTTAACCAAACCAAACAGAACTAAGTGTTGTTCGACATTACATCTCAAACATTACAATTTATATGATATAACATTTACTTAAACTTGCAAGGATGCACAAAGTAAAAGTAGACGGGAGAGTATTGTGTAAGAAAAAGTTTCAAGATAGTTTAAAAATGGCTGAAAGCAAAGAAATCATTCAATGAGCATAATAATAATTTCTGTGAGGCCCAAAGGGCAGACAAAATTGTAGCCGTGAAGTCACTTTTATTTTTCTGTTAATTTCTTTCAATTTATGAACTAATTAATGTTTTTTTAGCTGTAAGGTCCGTTGCAAATATTCTAGGAAAAAAATATAATTTTATTGATGTACTACACGTTTATCTTGGTGCCTGTTGTGGAAGAAATTTATTACCGACGAAGTATGAGACGATTAAACACTTAATCAGCCGTCAAGATTTGACTATGTGAAATAACTAAGAATTTTTTTATCGAGTTAAACAGACTGTCAATCTAGAAAGAAGACATGATCATCTAAGGAGGCACATTCAATTGGGATGTTTGAAGACTTTTATGAACTTTTTTTAAGGGATGATTTATGTAGATTTTCGTGAATTTTTTAGAAATTTGAATGGAATTAGTGAAAGTTTTTTGTAAACTTCTAAAAACTTTCATTTTAAAACTTTTATAGACTTTTGTAAAATTTAAAAGACTTTTGAAATTTTTTATTTGAAATAGAATTCATGTGGGATTAGTGTAATATTGTGAAATTATCACATATGAGGTGGTGATTTTCACAATTTCCCTTCTCATTTCCCTTCCCCACCCCTATAATAA
>CAIGRL010176766.1:0-18636 GCA_903798325.1 Fraxinus xanthoxyloides | reverse complement strand
TGTCGTTGGCTGGGTCAGATGGTAAGAGTCTTAAGTGGGAAAGTTGCTGGAATGCTTAGGGAAGCATCACCCGTACAAGTACTGTTCCAATGTGCTCTCACTCTCTCTCGAGTAATTTCAACTAAACCATATTTTCAGGTCGTGGTGGGAAGCTTTGTTGCTGACGGGAAACCCCCGAAGTCTGGGTCACCTTCTGCGCCACCTTCAAAATGTCGAACTTTGGTGCTCCAGTAACCGTAGGCAGCCCTTCCCTAGATGCCTCCAGTGACTCGTCTGAGGAGAATGGTGGTAGTCCTTTTAAATCTGGCTCAGAACCTTACGGTAATGCTGGCCAGCCGATTCAGAATATTTCGATGTATTCANGCTGGAATGCTTAGGGAAGCATCACCCGTACAAGTACTGTTCCAATGTGCTCTCACTCTCTCTCGAGTAATTTCAACTAAACCATATTTTCAGGTCGTGGTGGGAAGCTTTGTTGCTGACGGGAAACCCCCGAAGTCTGGGTCACCTTCTGCGCCACCTTCAAAATGTCGAACTTTGGTGCTCCAGTAACCGTAGGCAGCCCTTCCCTAGATGCCTCCAGTGACTCGTCTGAGGAGAATGGTGGTAGTCCTTTTAAATCTGGCTCAGAACCTTACGGTAATGCTGGCCAGCCGATTCAGAATATTTCGATGTATTCAAATGTGGGTTGGTCAATCTCCTGCATCAAAATGCATCCCAATTAACAAAAACTAAATTCCTTGGAATATATAGGTTGATTTCTAATGCTAACCGGCGGTTCATAGGCGCTCTTCCTTCCCATCTTTGAGTTGAGGTCTACTTATTTTCTTCAATAAGTTATTTTATTGTTAATATGTAACAGGCTTTGTTTGAGATCAAACTAGAAGTCAAGAATTATATCTTCACTTTCCACAATAATTCAATCCAAATAAAAGTTTATCCATACTTACATACTAAAAAAGCAAATTTACATTTTTTTTTTTTTTTACTTATAAGTACCTTTTTTGTAGGTTTAGCAAAACATGTTTTCCGTGGGGTTTGACTGAAATTTATAAAATGAAAGTCTTAAAAAGGGGAAAAAAATAAAAATAAAATCCTTGTTTGACAATGAAGATGAAATATACAAGAATTTTGCTACACTTACAGTCATTAGAGGACTATAATTTTTACAACCCTCTAATGACTGTACAAGTAGTATTTTTGAATATACGTTGTTTTCTGTGGGGTTTGACCGAAATTTATAAAATGAAAGTCTTAAAAAGGAAAGAAAAAAAAAAATCCTTGTTTGGCAATGAAGATGAAATATACAATGATGCAAAAGTTATTTTTCATTGAAGAATGTGACCTTAGTTGCAATTAGGAGAGTGAGTTCTATTGCAATTAGGGTAAGGACTTCATGTGCAATTAGATTATATCTTCTCTTTATATAAAACAGAATGTTATAAAACAAAATGGCAAGAAAGCATTGACAATTCTGATAAACTAATTTTAACAAAAACATGTATGATCATTCACCCAAAACATTCATAATCTACATGTGCCTCTTCATTGTTCTGTTTTTAATTAGTAGCTGCAAGTGTTAGTCAATATTTATCTGACAAATTTAGATTGTTCCAAGTTAACTTCAACAAGTATAATGCATAAGGTGATCAAGAATGACTTAAGGAGATCAAGCGTCAAGATGTTTAGGCTTTAACATGAATGAATACGTCTCTATTTAGAATCGAAATTTCTCAAGTTCTAGCTCCTATCATTGGTTCTCTCTTAAAAACCTACCTTTGAATATGGATCAATATATGGAAAGAATTGCAATGAAACTCAAGTACATTGCAAAATGTTTTGAAACATTTTCTTGTAACACGATTCAAAATTAATTTTGTTGTGTTGATATTTGGAATAATGTTCCTAAATGTCCAAGACAAGTTGATGTTAGTTTTAAGAGTTTAATGGCCAAAACTCTTACCACCTTAAAATACATTGAGCAATCAAAACGTTTTTAAAAGTATAGTAAACAATCAAAGATGTTTTTCAAAGTACGGTGAGCAATAAAAAAAAACATTTCTTACGTGGCAATTTGGTGTGTCGTGATTGATCACATAACAATGTATGGGCACCACCTGTGCATTTCGTATGCCAAGTCACCAACTCAATTAGATTTATGAACCGAATGTCATGTCAGTGAGCAACATCTAATATGCTGATATATTTAGTGTCCAAAACTCTATATCTGAAACTTTAATAAGCAACCTCATGATTATTGAGACAATTAACTCCACGAGGTGTATTGTTGCCTGTATTTTTTCCTTTTTCTGAAAAAAAGTTTGTAATTAATGAATAAAAAATAGTAAAAGTGAAGTTAGAATTTCAAATTTAAAGAAGTGTATAACATAATTATCCTATAGAAACGCAAAATGTTTTCTTAGACCCCCAAATATTTCGGGCACCATAGCCCGCAAATACAGTGCAAAGATCGGTGCGGATAATTGAGTGAAATGGTGAAACCGAGGTACAAGTTCAGGGAGAGAATTGTTAGAGAGAGCGAGAAAAACCAGGAGAAAATATTGAGCGTTCTAGTTTTGTGCAAAGAAAAATTGTTAGTGATAAATATTACTCCCTCCGTCTCACTCATTTATACAGACTTGTTTTATTTTTCACACAGATCAAGATATCTTATTTAATGTTATTGGAAAATTAATTTATGCCAAAAACTTTCCTAATTTACACTCATTTAATTATCATTATTAGTAGTAAATTATTATTGAAAGTAATAAAGAAATAACGACATATTAGAAAACGAACAAAACAAAACATTCTTAATTAAAAAAAAAAAAAACAAGACTATATAATTAGAACAAAAAAATAAGGAAATTAATAAGTGGGACGGAGAGAATATATCGCGTATTTTTCAGTTAATAAAGTCTTCAGAGTACGAGTTCTTGTAAATGAAAATAACAAAATCATTCAGAGGTGTTCCTAACTTGGTGCAATGGAGAATTTATTCTTATATTAGCAATTTCTTTGAATCCTATGCCAAAACTACTGAGTAGAAAATCTAATGCTCAGTAGCAAGTTTCAAGTGTAGTATGGAAAAAGCAATATGTAACAAAAATATTGCATTTTATAGATAGGCAATAGATCTCTAGTTATCATTCCACTTGGGAACTTCATTACTGATCCAATAAGCCATTTCAATTTTGTACTTAAGTTCCAAATGAGAGAATAAAAAACTCACCTACAGTATAGCCATCAAATTAAACTTGATTTTATTGGGGGAACTCTACCCGGTTCATAAGCAATATAAGTATGGTCGGTTTAAGCTGCACCTTTTGTCACACCTCCAATGCTATCAAGCTCTTCCAATACTGCCCAAAGCTTTGGATCCTCGTAATCTTTAATTAGAAAGGTGGGCTTTGCTTCCATCAGCAAGTGTGCCGGATTTCCTGTTGTCAAGCCAATAACAGGCATCCCTGCTGCAACCCCAGCTTTTATTCCCGAAAGAGAATCCTAGACAACCAAAAGTTGTATAAATTTTACAAAGTATGAGCAACTAAATATTGAAGGGAGTGTGGATGAGGTCAAACCTCGAATATAAATGTGTGATCCTTCGAGACGTTGAGAATTTCAAGTGCCTTCAAATAGGCGTCCGGGAATGGTTTAGCATGTTCACAGTCACTTCCAAGAACTACGGTATCGAAGAAATCTGACAGTCCAAGAGTCGAGATCATAAATTCAGCATTTGGTTTGGGAGCATTAGTAACAGCAGCTCGTTTCAGACCACGGTCTTCAACCCATTTTATCACTTTGTACAAACCATCTACAGCTTTCAACTGCTCCTCAGCCAACCTGTATTTTCCATTCAAAATAATTATTTCTGAAGGTGGGTTAAAATTCCTGGGTGGGAAAAGGTTGCATTAAATGAAGGAGAAAAATAAAATTCACCTTCTGAACATATTTTCCTTCTCTTCACAAAATTTTACACCCCTTTCAAAATCATCAGGGAAAAGAAAAGAAGCAATTTCATCATTGTGCTTCCCAGCAAAATGCTTGATGTAGAATTCTCTATCAATTGGGGCGCCACCATTGAAGCCAATCTGTTTAATAGCTCAGCATTTTTAAGACCCCATAGAACAGCGACGAAATGCATTGATTCAGAATTTCACCAAATTAATATTAGTTAGGCGTTTTTCCAGCATTTAAATAATCTACAGGCACTTCACAACAAAATAAAAATTTCCCAATGCATAAATATTATATGATTGCCAGTATAATTATAAAAATAACTAGAAAAGAATAGTTCAAACCTCTGGAAGCATTTGAAGGAAAGCGTAAAAGTGGATGGGATCAGAATCGCACAAAGTTCCATCAACGTCAAATAGCACAGCCTCAAGAGGAGCAAGTTGAGACAGAGAACAAGTGCTGTTTAAGAGAAAAGGACATCCATAAGTTTTCCTATTTAACTCTTTTCAACCAATAATATAAAAATATTATTTTCTTGAACACAAAAGCATCCAATTTGAAGTTCAAGCATCCTCTCTACAAAATCTTGTAAACAGCTGCAGTGAACCTCAAACTTGTTCATACAACAACAATAATTGAAAATATTCAACTAATCACTTCCTGTGCAACTATTGAATACAACCAGTCGTTGGTGTTTAAAAAACACTTAATTTTCAACTCTATTACCAGAGGCGTGGTTCACAAAAATGACTCAAAGTTTCTCCTCACACTTGGCAAATGTTCGGAAATCCATCAGGCAGCAATTGGAATTATCAAATGGAGATATTCAGGATTATAATACAACAAAGACATTTGTCATTTACATTTATGGATAAATCTCAAGTATTTATAGTAGTAAAGTAATTAATTTTAGTCAACAACGGCGGTCTGAAATGAAACCGGGTAAACAAATCGATACAAAATCACAAATCCTGTTAAACAAAAAACCACTACAAACATAAGTGAAATGAAATTGTGAATTGTCGATATTCCAATACAGATTCTGCCGAATATGAAGTTATGATAAGCCTACTTGTATAAAATTCAGATAACATTTTCAAGTTACTACACTCAAATTCATCTAAAATAAAAGATCTATAAGCAAATGGCCATTAAATGATTCCAATTTTTTCCCCCCAAATAGAAAAAAAAAATCAAAAGAAAAGGCAAAAAATGGTTACTATTCTATAACTTTCACTGAAGATAAACATATGTAAATGCATCTACAGATAAGATAGCAGCGCCAAAATAACCAAAGTATGGATTAATAGAAGCATGCGTTGAAACAAAGCAAAGCAAAGCTAAGCATCACCTGCTTTCACCAGAAGAGATTGTCATCTTTTGATGCGCTCCACAAATTCCCGGTAGTGTGATGTAATAATGGTTCTCTCCCGATAAACGGGATTTTATAGATCTCAAAAAGCCGGGTCCGGGTCCGGGTCGGGGCAAGGCAAGGGAGGAGGATGTAATCTTCCTTGGAATCAATTGGGTAGAAGGGAAAAGCGTGAAGGACCTTCTCACTGCGTGACACATATTTTTTCCCTCAAAACAATTCATTCGCATATTCCTTTTGTTTGGTCCTCACGCATTGGCTATGGATTTCTAACCTAAGAAACGTTGGCAACTGTCACCTTTTTTATGATGAAATACGTCAAATCATGTCTCTATTCAAATCAAAATCAACAAGTAATTTTATCCACTCATTTCATAAGGTCCATAACTTTTTAATTACACATTTCATCAACTTTTATCAAAATCTATTAAAAAATTATTTTTAATACCCATCTAACAAGAGCTAAAGGTTATTTGAATTAAAATAAGAAATCCGAAAAACAGAAGAAAATAAGGTGTAAGAATGGGACGTTAAAAGAAGAAAATCGATCGAACATAAAATTAACAAGCAGAAGCTTTGGTATTAATATTTCTGATATGGTCGTTATTATCATCTCGAGCTTTGAAGTCTGGAGGGGTGATGTATGCTAAAATGTAGCATCTGTCTTCGGGTATGCGATAGTCCTTGGGATATCCTGAGGATTGACAATAGAGCTCTTACAATAACACGATAACGGTGTCCTCGAGATAAGTTCTCAGGCTCTGTATGACCCCCTAAAGAGTGTTATGTCCTCGGGGCCTTTTCCTTGCCAAACTCGAAGGTTTCCTTAGACATGGACTAATTCTAGTTTTTCGGAATTCTAAATCTATCCAAATACGTAAATTCAAGACTCCCATAACTAGAGGGAGTCTATGTCAGTGAGTATCATAGCCAAACTATGACTAAACCTACCATTGCCATCTAATACTCATCTCAAGTAGAACTCCTAAGGATTTCAACAACATAATCCTATCATGAATGTACTACATATCTCTATAAATATAGCACCCAAATTCATTATCGAGGTATGTTTTTAGATATTTTTTCCAGCACTTAGCATCATTTATAAATTCTCTCTCCAACTTAAGTATCGGATGGGCGACGAGGAAACATCTCAGCGCCTTAATTTCAGATACCTGAAGATCTTATTCGTGCTCATCATCAGTCGTCGAGTTCGAAAATCAGCATGTGCGATTTTTGGTAGCATCAATTTCTATATGACAAATTGAATGGATCGCCTAAATCACTTAAAAGGATCGAGAAATGAGAGGAGAGTCGTGATAGTAAAATTTTGATCGAAAAAATATTCTTCTTTCATTGAATTTGTCTCATCAGAACAAATCAGATAAAGAATGGCATGTACAGAAATTCAACCTTAGAAAAATAACTATCAGTTGATGCTGATGACAGCAATACCTTCGCTACAATTGTATGCAATCGAAGGGTGGAAGATGATTTTTTTTTTCATTTAAATATTCAACAACCCTCCCCACTCATTTAATCTTCTTTCCCAACCTTATATTCTCTCCTCTAATGTTTTTTTTTTGTGGGTTATATTAAAGATGGAAATACTAAATGATGGTTTTGCCCTTTTTATTTTATCTACCTTCTCCCTATTGGGATTTAACGGCACCGTTAATGGAACTTGACGGCAAATGAATATTTCGCACATGGTCAAGTTTGTAGGGGAATTTTCTGCTATTAAGCCTTAAATAAAATATGAGAATAAATCAATAAATATTTCTTGAAAAAACAAAATAAAGAATCTAAGTAAAAACTATTGTTGGAATACATCAAATTTTTGACTTTATAAATGTATAGATGCTCTAAGTAATAAGATGACTAACAAAAATAAAAAATAAAATAAAATAGTTGAATGATTTTTTAGTCACGTGGGTAACTATATATTTTATAAGATCAATTGGTCATATAGCAATCTCTTCCCTTAAGAAAGAACAAATTTTAAAAGAGAGAATGAAAAATGATTGAGAACATTGAATTTGAACTCTTTTGGACCTCTCTGTATGTTAAAATAAAATCAACGTGGAATAATTTTCAACTAAAGGACAATTTTTAGTAGATGAGGTGCTATGAATGTCAAAAAATATGGTTACGCACGTTAATTTAATGAGTAATTTAATTTGAGTTTCCATTTTAAAATATCATTTTTTTAAAGACGAATCATCTAAGTTCTTATATGTTGATTTATGTTTTCGTCTTTATTTGTGAAATTTATCCCTTCTAACATATCTTGCTAAATGATATTCTGTTTGAAAATCTTTAAATTCGTATGCTCTCTGTAATCTTAATCTAATTCAATTGTTCGTTGAAATTTAATGGATTTTAATATCGTATTAAGATTTGAATTCCATTTAAGATGTAAACATATAAAGAGGAATGATGCAAACTTTTATATGTTAATTTATATTTTTATCTTTATTCTACATAAATTGATCTCTTAATGCGAATTACAAGTTTTAACATGCCACTTAAATTATTAAAAGTTATATTTTAATATTTTTTTTTTTATAGATAAAGTCACATCTAAGAATATATATTTTAATTATAAAAGGGGGAAAATGACAAATACTTATTAGTGGAAGTAAAATTAAGAGCTAAATATAAAGAATTTGTTAAGAGTGCTATACCATTTCACTCTTTAAATTATATGCTTTTTATAATCTTGATCTTTATAAATAAATAATCTCTTGAACATGTTCCTATACCAAAATCTTATAATCACAAAACAAATTTTCTTATCAGAACTCGAAAACGTGACAAACTTGATAAAAGCAACTCGAATAGAAGCCAAGTTGCTATGAGCTTAACTAACCTCACCAAATGCTTCTTTACGAGAAATTATTATTATTATTATTTGAAATTAGGTTCTATTGGCCTTTGGTCGACAAATTTATAAGCAGCTTATAAATACTAAATAGAAATAGCGCTCAATCCCACAAAATTTATGAATAATAATTACAAATATTTTATTAAGAATAATGTTTGATTTTGATTGAATTTATAAGTTAATTAAAAAATTGTATCCAAAGGATGGCTTACTCTTGCTCTAACATTTATAGAACGCCTTGTATCGACCGAACATTAAAAGCTGATCATTGATGCCTTTTAAAGTGTACTATTTCGATAATTTATTCCAGTGTAATTGTCACATTGTTTTTTTTTTTTTTTTCCTTTTTCCTTTTTCCTTTTCATTTTCTTGCATATTTAATCATATTTTTAGGCATAAAGTAACACGAACAACGTCTATCATCTTTAAAAAGGGATAATATCTGAAACAATAATGACATTAAGATCTAGCTGGTGATTAGAATGCAAGTTTTGTACAACTCAGAGTGTGTCGATTTCCATTCTGATTATGTTTATCCCGTAAATTTGATGAACAAAAAACTAAATTTGAGAGTGACTGTCTCAACAACTTCTCGTGTAAAGAAACTATGCATCTACTTTTTGTGTGCCGCTACCACTGATCCAAGTCCATCTCGAATAAAACAACCTGTGCAAACAAATCCTTAATCAAACCAAACAACTGTATATGGCTGGCGAATAAGCTCAAAACATGAGAAATAAACCCAGCAATATCGTTTCTTACTTCCCTAAAAACTAGGGCTGTTCTCTTTCTATTTCAATTTTGAGTTTTGAATTCATTTTGGGTTTTGTGTTTTGAGTTCCATTTTGAGATTGTTAAAAATACATTCTTTTTGTCATTTTGAAAAATTGTTTTGAAAACACCCAAAACAAGTTTTGAAAATTTTGGTTTGATTATAACTGAAAACACCCAAAACGACAAATTTGTCGTTTTGTATTTCCTTTATAAATTTTAACTTGTTTTCAAAAACGCGTTTTCGAAAATAGGAAAGAGAACGTGTTTTCACTGTTTTGGAAAATCGAAAACAGAAATCAACTTGAAAATGGTAAAAAGAACAGACCCTAAATTGCTCCAACTAGAAATGGGATAAAATGTACTAAGCCCCGATTTGTTACGGATTAAAATCTAAATATTAATTTAAGTCAATCTCAACAATTAATCTCAACCATGTATTTTGTGGGTCCCAAAATTTTTCAACCACACATTTCATTAACTTTTATCAAAATTTACTAAAAATCTGATTTTAATTCACACCAAACCAAGGCTAAGGCGCGAAACTGGTGTATGAGATTCAATCAAAATTAAATAAAACCATGCCATTTATCTTTGTCTAATTTCAAGCGGGTTAATTTCATTTTCACTCGACGTTGATTTTTCATCGCTCAACGTCGTTTGAAATATCAATCAATTTACTTTAACGCAATTAAATCACTAATAGTGTTAGTCACTTTGTTGATTATCGTTACAGAAATTAACGTTCCAATCCTTTGTTAATCCCCATTTTCAGATACAAAATTTAGGATAAATAATTTTGAGTATACGCCACTGAATGAACTATTATCAATTTAGAAACGCGATTTGTTTTTAAATTTTGTATCGCGAGATTTACTTGAAAAATTAAGGCACATTAGATTGTCGTCAATTTTTAATGTTCATGGGACTATGACATTAAGGCTCTGTTTGTTTTGAATTAAAGTCAGATTTTAATTTAAGTTAAAGTTAAACAATCAATATTAACAATATCTTTCATGGGTCCCACAACTTTTCAACCACATTTCAAAAACTTCTATCACAATCTACTAAAGTCTAATTTTAATCATCACAAAACACCCACTGAGTTTAGTAATGGAGCTAACGCGGTTAGTATTATTAATATAAGTTGAATTTCAGCAATTTCATCGAGATAAAATAAAAATATGGGCATGTTTTTGCCCCATTTTTTTGGATTAGAGAATTAAAATAAGAATTTTTTTGAATTTATGTATAATATTATTTTATTAAATAATATGTGATTTAAAATAAGAGAAAAAAATATTTTAAAAAAAATAAGGATCAAACAAGTGTTTATATGACTCAATTGAGTTTTGACTAAAAGTTCAGTTGTCAAAAATGAAGTTTACATAATTTATATTTTTGTATAAATAATTTAGGACTTAATTCCTTAATCATTATTTTAGTGTGATTTTAATCCTTAATTTTTAAAATTGAGGTTTTAAAGCGTGAACCTATCTAAATTTGTGAATTTTAGGTTCTACATTACAATCGCATTCAAATTTCACTTGACTTCAAAGCGAGGGCAAGATTCTTCAAGATTTAACACGTGAACCTAGATTCAAAAAATTCACGCGACTCTCACAAGTGATTTTAACGTTAAAAATATCCCAGATCCCACATTCATGTAATTAAATAAAAAAACACACTAGCCATTAGAGAGCACAACCCCCTTATATGGATGTGCTACATATAAATCATAACTTACGTATTAGTTTATCAACAGATGAAGAAAAAAAATGTTTGTTGTACATTACTTTTTACATAACCCTTTACATATTGATGATGTGTCAAAAAGAAAGTATGAGAACTTTTTTTGGATCATACTACATATACATAAAGTTGACATGTTGATTTACATCTACGTGATTTGACAGATTTCGATACATTGATCTTGATAACACATTTTTCAAATAATTGCCAAATTTCCGCCACATGAAGAGGTGTCAATCAAGGCATATTAATCATTTTTTTTATTTGGTAGATGAAACTTTTACCCAATCAAATATCATCCCAACCGTTAATAAATTAATTTGTAAATTGTGACGTAGGTGTGACTTCAATTGATAGGTGAGGTTTGTCATTTTTTGAAAGTTATAAATTTTTCCAAATAAAATTTAAACTAGCCAAACATGCACTAAAAACCCATCTAGGTTCTAACGTTAGTCCTCTTCCCCTTCTGCTGTCTGTGAGCCTCGAGTTTTGACCATGGAGTTCCTTGATGAATATGACAGCAGACCCAGATTCCAATTCCAATCAAAACCAGTAACGGAATCCTCTAATGCCTCCGATTCTGACACAGATCATCCTTCTATTCACAGGACTACCATTTTCATTTCCCTCTTTCTTTCCATTTCCATTTTAAGTCTTGCATTACTTTACTTCAATTTTGAACCCGTCAAATCCATCCTTCTGTGGATTTCTGTTTCCCTTCTTCTGGGCCCCTTTGCCCCTTCCTCCCTCACTGCCGGCGATATCCGAGTCGGCCTTGGTCCTGCTCTAAAAGATTTGCCTGAAATTCCCGTCGAAACTGTTGAGAAAATCAGTAGGAAATCGACGAAATTAAATAAGAGATCGCCAGAAGATGCTGTAAAATTTGATGGGTCTTTGGGGAAATCCATAAATGTTGCCGATTTTCCTGTGAATTCGGAGAAAAATGAGGGGAATGATAGTGGGTCTTCTGTGAATTTTGTCAAAAATGAGGAAAGGGAGTGGAGCGTGGCGGATGAGGAGTTGCTGAAGAAGTTAATGGTGAAGCATCCGGTGGGGAAGCCGGGGAGATGGGAGGCGATAGCTGAGGGGTACAAGGGGAAACATAAAGTGGATAGTGTGATAAAGAAGTCTAAAGAAATGGGTGAGAGGAAAGTGAGCGATGAGGATTCTTATAAGAAGTTTTTAAGAAATCGGAAGCCAATGGATAAGCGAGTTTCTGATGAGCAAAGTGTTGGAATTGGAGCAATAAACAATAATGAGGGAGGGGGAGGAGAAAGTGAATGGACTGCTGGAGATGATTTAGCATTGCTCAATGCTTTGAAAGCGTTTCCAAAGGATGTGGCAATGAGATGGGAGAAGATTGCAGCCGCTGTGCCGGGAAAGACCAAAGCTTCATGTATGAAGAGGGTGTCGGACTTGAAGAGGGATTTCCGAAGCTCTAAGGCTCCCTCTGGCGAGGCCTCTTAGATTGAGGAGGTGAATTTATGTTCCATTTACACGTTACTATGTTGAAAATAAATAGACAATACATATTGTTTTAATGCGATAAGGTGTACTGAGATTTGTTTGTTTGAGTTGATTAGATTAGATGAGATTATATACTATATCAAATTCAAGACCATATATAAGTTAAACGATCGATTTCATGAATGAGTTGACCATTCACGATTTAAGATTGTATTCGTTCTTATGGAATGGAACTTGTCTTGTTTCACTAACTTGTCATATTTTCTCCTTATGAGGTACACATTTCCTAGACAATTTTACATGAAACCATGCAAGACATCTGTTTCAGTCGTGTTTATTGTACTGGTCATGCAGAATAGTAAATAGCAAATATCAAGCTAGTGAGAGACAATCATGGAGAATGATGTCGAAAGTCTATAGTTAGTTGTTTGTTACCTGATGATTTTGAACCAACCCTTGTCACCTGCAAATGCCCCCATTGCCCCCTGGATATTTGATAAGCACATTTTCTACTTTATTCACAGCTTCCAAATGCGAACTACTTTGTGGGATGAACAAGGGTTTATTGGCAGGTGCATGTCGTTGTTGATATTGCTATTAGTCTGGTTTAGATTACGAAGATGAAAAACATTACACCTTAACTAGTTTATAAGATGCAAAGTTTGAGAAGCCAGTTATGATGTATGCAGTAGGGTAATATCTGACATCAACCAATTCTATTCCCTAATACTGTATTTATTATATGATTTAACAAGAAATGTTAATTAAGATCTAGAAGAGCTGTGCTGCTTTTGAAATGATTTTTATTGAAATTATATTTTGGAATTTGATTGGTAACTCCTATATAGGGAAGGAACTATATAAATAGATGTCTGGACGCATCTCGTAAGTTATCTCAGTAGTTGAAAAGAACTAGTAAAATCATGATTTAAAGTGAGGACTTCTTGGGTACTGAATATATGTCCTCAATGGTGAGAACGACCAGCTCCAAACCTTTTTGAATGGATAGAGTATGAAGGGAAGGTTTTGCTAGGAAATTGTGTCCTGAGAATTTAGAAAAAGGGGACGTACAATTAGGATAAAGCTGCATGAGTTTGGATAAGATATAAACGATTGCCAAAGAGAGATTGCCAAAGAGAGAGTTTTTACCAATCACTTGTCAAAAATAAAAATAAAAATTGGCATTAAAAATCGATCTCTGCAATAGAAGGCTTGCCTCTGTTTGAAGGGGGTAAAAATAAAAATAGTGAAGTCTTTCATTCGTAACAACCAGGCATATTGATATTTTCTATTCTTCCTCTTTTCGTTTTCCATTCCGTCTGTCTGGTTCTCTATATGGCAGAGGGGAAGGTGGTTCAGCAGCGCACTAGATAAGAGAATAATGAACAACATTTTTAAGCAGATCCAGAATAACCTGGAAAACTTTTAGATATTTAACAACAAAAAAAGGAAAAAAAAAAAAATCCTGGCGAATGCCACTAAAGAAGAGCCTTGCTGCATTACCAGGGCCGCATCTAGCCCTGTTAAAAGAGTTTAATGCAAAGAAGAAAGGTAGAGATATACTAAACAAGTGATATCGAAAACTTGGTAGTATTGCCCTATGTAAAGAGTTTGTAGAAAATCAATCAAAAGAATGACATTAGTATAATTCTGCAAGTTGTACCATGAATTCGGACTGTGATTTCAATTATAATATTGTCCAACTTCCAAGTACAGTTGTGCAGATGGATTGCTGAGTAGTGGTTAGAATGAATTTGCTTTCTTGTTGACTTTAGGGCTCGTAAAAAGCATTCTGGATGTCTGTTTTGGGGCTTGATTTCTGTTGTTTCTTGCCATTTGCTGGATTGTTTAGTTTCACTTATTCAGCTATAGCTTCATCATTGTTTTGAAAAGCTATTTGAGTCTTACCCCTTGAGCGCTGAGGCTTTCATTAAACGCCTCAAATCCTTGAGTGGGGTCAAGGGTTATGCCTCAAGGCAAAGTCTCTGTGCAGCTGCAAGCAGACGATGGTGATAAAGAATGAGGAGAAGCTGATGTCATGGGAATATTATCTTATTATTACAGATGATATGAGAGACTTGTAGGCTGAAATATTTGTACAAGCATGTGACATATTTTTCTTTCATTAGTTAAGCTGCTCGTGACATTTTGACGCTGTAATTAGCGCATATAGAAGAGCTACAGTCTGTTTTGGTTTAAACCATTTTGGTGTATTGTATAGGCTGAATTTTGTCAGGAATCCAATTTTAACAACTTACTAATATGTTGAATTAAGGCTATTCATTCGAGATTGGACTTACATTAGGACCAATAAGGTAAGATAGAGGTTAATGAGTTAGGAGGGTGTATTCGTAAATTTTAAGGTTCGGGCAACCTCGTAGAGAAACCATGGTTGTCCCTTTACATATAGTGACATTGTCGCAAAGGCGGATGGAGAGGGGGGCTGGGATGGGCTATAACCCAGCCCTGCCCCAGCCCAAAAGCAAATTGGCCTTTGAAAAATGAAAAACTTAGCCCGAATTCATGGTGGAAATAAAAAAGAATAAAAATTTAGCTTATCCCAAAAATTAATTTTAGTCCAAATAACTTCATTCACAATCCAAGCTCAATGTTCAATTATTCAAATTTAGTTTAAAACTCTACAACAATTACATATTTATTTTATTCATATTCATGATACGCAAATAACTCGTTGACAAATTAAATATTTTATTTCACACATACACACACACAAGTTTAAAGCGTTCACTTATAATCAAATTAGTTTATTATATAACAAATATTTTTTATTGATTAAAGATAAATTACTTATTCGAAGAGTATGAAATGTCACATGTTTGACTAAGTTTAAAAGTAATTAAATTTTTTCTAATTTATTTTTTCGTATGTTACTTATTTATCCTTGTGAGTTAAAAATTTATATATTTCGACCATGAAATGGAAGTTATTATCAAAATATACACGGATTTGATCTCTTAAGTATCGTGCTTAGTTTATATTAAGTATCGTGCTTAGGTGGCAAAAAAACTATCCACTAATGTATTGTGCCACCAAACACGGTGTTTAGGAGATCATTACTCTGTGTGTGTGTGAGAGAGAGAGAACTTCGTTATGAGTATCCAAAAATATATTCTGACCCACGTTATTATGAGTGTCATGAATTTAACCTTTTAAACTAAATTTCATGTGGTATAAAGCTTCTTTTATGGTACAAGTTCATTGAAAAAAAAAATTAAATTTCAATCCACCATAATATATTTTTCTGGCTCCGTCCTTGCACTATCGTTGCGTGAACTTGCTCTTGGGGAATATTTGAGAAATATAGCAATTGGAATTTGTTGATTTTGAATTATTTACCAAATTGTTGCATTAACATGGTTGTCTGGGTCTGGGAGATTCCCTTTCTTTAGTGAGAGCAGGCTGATGAAATGGCTCGTGAGGTAGCTTCTATTTTCGTTGGGTAGTCCACTAGGATTAAAGGCTGATAAACCGCAAGTGTCCGTTGAATAGCCCAACCTACTAAACTGGGCCCAAAACTAGTTTCATGAAACAAAAAATAAGTCCTCCTATCCCTTCATTGCAAACGTAGATAACCCCCTTTTTTTCCTCGTAAATAATTAAAAAAAAAAAATTCACTTTTGCTTTTTGAAAGTAAATTTTCTTATTTCTAAAAGTAAAAAAAAGGTCGGTATAGTCGACATAATATTTAATATACTCATATTCAACTTTAACTTATGAAACATTATTTATTTCGTGCAAGCAATGAAACCATAATAAAAGCATTTAATAAAGTAGACTACAAATCTCGTGATATTTCATCTCGAGTGTGAAATCCTTACTCATCAGATTCACGGGAAGAGACAAGGCACCCCTTTGTCATCAATGTGGCTATGAAGATATTGACTTGGTACTTGTAATAGTTTCCTAAATATATACATTTTGGATAGGCGTGCCACCAGTGGCATATCCAGAAGAAAATTGGACTCGGACTAAAACGAGAAAAAAATAAAAATGTACACAAATTTTATTTTTTTTACTTAGAATCTGGGCTGGAGGGACAGGTTGTAGCAGAGGCGGGCCCGTCCCTAGATCCGCCCTTGTGTGCCACAACAAGTTTATTAGATACGCCGAAGAAAGCACGATAATTGTATTTTTATACGCTTATTTGCAATTCTAAACATGATTATTTACTAATTAATTGAGCGGATATCTACATAATTTAGTGTAAATATATTATTTGTAGAAAAAAAAATCTCGACTTGGGTGCATTTGGAGTGAAGAAAGGCAATTTGAAGTTTAATTGAAGTTGATTTGGAGCAATTAAAGATAAATTGTATTGCATTTGATAAATATGAAGCATTAATAGAGTAATCGAAAGTGATTCACAAGTTTCAAGATTTAAATTAGTCTTTTGGAAAATGTGGGGACTTAATTGCAAACTTTCAAAATTTGGGTCATATCAATTACAAATTCAAGGAAAAACAAGGGAGAGCTTGTACATCTATAGATTCAAAGAAAGGCTCTTGAATAGGAAATTAATATTTTTTGCAAAGTTTTGAAGAAGTTTTTGAAACAAAACATTTAATCCTACCAAATACAGCAATTGCTTGGGTAGAAAAAGATATCAAGCAGATCATTCAAGAACCATTAAAAGAATTCAAGATATATTTTGTCTTCCATCTTTCTTTCCAACCTTTAATTATGGGTGATATTGTATCCATTTAATTTATGCAATTTTCAAATAATTGGCTATAACAGGTTAGATGTATGATTTCTATTGTCGTTCGAAAAAAGGAATATGAAAGATATCATATATAGGGATGGCAAAATACACATTCGACTCGATACCCATCTAATCAGGTAAACGAGGTGGGGCAGGGGTTGTTGTCCTGAACTGGGTATGAAAAACACGATCCTCGTCTCACTACCCATCTTGTTTAAAGTTGATTTCAAATTTAATTTTTTTATTAAATAAAAAGAAAATATTTATCATTATTTTTAAAGAGAAAATGAGTCGTTCTTAACAAATTAAACTAAAGATATAGAAAATAGAAAATAAAATAAACAAACAAATAAATGGGACGAGAATTCACCTTGTCCTGCCCCGAACGTACCTCGTTTCACTTTAACCAGGTATGAGGCGGGGCAAATTAACAAAAAGATTCAATGGGATACGAGACGGAAATAGCTGACTAGTCTCATATCCACCTTATTGTCATCCCTAATTACATTACCGCAATCATTGTAAGGTCCTTAGGCGTTGGAGATAAATTGTCAACACTTCACATGGTATCATTTAATGTTCTTGTATTTTAATTCATCTTCATACATTTGCATTTGACATATGGATATTTCGGATTATATGTGAGGATACATTTAATTCCGCCCGGAAAACGTGATTAAGAAAATAGAAATATTGATATTCAACACCAAATAAATGCTATCAAATTATGAGATTGATATTATAATGGATTAATGTAAGGGAACTCAGGGTCTTAGTACTTTGTTCATTAATTATCCATAAACATCACTCAACCACTTAGTTAGGTTATTAGTTAGATGGGTTTAAATTAATACAAATTTAGGTTGATTAAAAGCTAGATTAGATACTTAGTCTTCGTTGGATCGATACTCGAATTCACGTCCACGATCCCTAATCGGGTTTTTGCTTCATAAATAATTTCTAATTCACATTTAAACAGATTAAGAGATAAGCTAATAACCCAGAACACAAAATCTGGCGATTGATTCTGTGAATCAAATTTGGCGGACAAAGACAGTGAAGCAATGCATAATGGTGGTTTTTGAGTGCACACAATTCATCAAAACACTGGGCAGAGACAGAGCTGTGTGCAACCACCAACAAATCTTCATTCATTCAGTCTCATTTGACTTTAAACATCGACCGTCCATCCATTTGGAAAAGCCTATTCTAGTCCCTCCTTATGCATCTCTAGCTAAGCTTAATAAGGAAATAAGTAATTATTTATATTGAGGTAAGTAAATTTCCCCCCCATTAACTCATACGCTTTCATGACTAAAAGCTTCTTTACTTTTTATGAACTTGGTTTGCGGGTTACTGCGTATAGAGCAAAATTTACCCAGTACGCACTCAAGGGTAGGGATGGCAAAAATCATCGTCTCGAATGGGGCGAAAAAAACCTGCCCCGACGGGTTGGTGGGGCGGGGATTGTTGCCCCGCCTCGGGTTGTGGAGCGGGGCGGGGCGGGGCCGCCCCGCCATAAAAAATAATAATAATAAAAAAAAAAAAATTTAATTTTAAAATTTATCAATTAAAATCTCAAAATGTCAAAATCTCTCAACTTAAGACCATTGTTAAATTATTATCTATTATACTTCCAAATAATTACAATGTAATTCTACATGTAAATGTTTAATTTTGAACATTATTTGTTTTCGGTACTTGCTT